>JANZLH020000045.1:538181-557186 GCA_026770325.2 Erythroxylum fimbriatum
TGCATATTGTTTAATATACTTTAAATAATTTTTATATGCATAAATAATTTTTATTACAAAATAAAATATAGTTAAAATTAATAGTGCTTTTTATTTTTATGTTGTCAAACAATCTACTGTATAAAGCTCTTTCAAAAAAGCTCTTTTTTAAATAATATCAAAACAGTCAACTTGCTTCTTAGAAAAGCTATTCTGAGAAGAGCTTTACTGGCAAAAATTATACTAGTATTATATGTTAAATATAAGAATTTATAAATTATACTATTTTTAAATTATTCAATCAATTATTTAGAAATAAAAGAATTTAAAATGTTTTCCAATTTCAACATCATTCTCTCACGGCTTTCTTAACTTTTTTTCTTGTTGGTTCTATTTAAAGAAAAAATAAGGATATGAACTTATATATGTTTTGTTCGTACCTTTGAGAATTTTATTTTTTTAAAGTAGAAAACTCAAGTGATTCAACCGTAAACATCTTGAATCATCTAACTTTTCAATGCAATTTTTAATTTTTGTTTTAATTTACTTTAATAACTCTTTTTGTTAAAATTAATTAGTTTATTAATTAATTCGTCAATTTTTTGTAAAATAATAAATTATTACATATTAAAATAAACCAATTAATTTCCGATGAACAGTCTCTTTTTTAATTAAATTTCTAATTAAATTTTAAATTTTTTTAAAGGTAAGAACAATCTCAAATTTTTAAATTTTATTCAATTTTTAGCCGTTTTTATAACAATTTAATACTATTTGAATCTTTTAATTTTAAATATCTTTTTTACTGGTTTAACTTTCAGTATAATTTTGACGTACAACATATTTAGAAGTCAAAGACACGTGTTTAAACTTTTTCTAAGTGGTGTTTTAGTATTAATACACCTAGTTAATACAGAGCCAATAACAGATGAAGGATTTTGCCTTCGATATTATATTATTTATGGTCAATAACATTGAATTTCTAGACATTTGATCAACTTAGAGTAGAAATGTCAAATACGGAAGACGATACATATAGAGTGATTTTTACTAATTTTATACTCCGAGTCTGTCGTCTTTAAAATTGCATGCCTCCATGCATGCTACGTGAAGTTTAGTGGTGTCCTATATCACCACCACCGCCTCCTCCGAAACCACCTCCACCTCCAAATCCACCACCAAATCCACCGCCACCGCTACCTCCACCTCCACCTCCACCTCCTCCACCAAATCCACCTCCAGAACCACCTCCTATTCCTCCTCCAAATCCTCCACCTTTCCCGAAACCACCTCCAACTCCTCCTCCTGATCCGCCACCAAACCCACCACCGCCACCAAATCCACCACCTTTTCCGATACCTCCACCAATACCACCACCCTTGCCAATTCCACCGCCTAGTCCTCCACCTTTACCAATTCCACCACCTAGTCCTCCACCTTTCCCAATTCCACCACCAACGCCACCGCCTTTGCCGACTCCACCACCTAGTCCTCCACCTTTCCCAATGCCACCACCAAGTCCACCACCAGTGCCACCACCTAGTCCTCCACCTTTACCAATTCCACCGCCTAGTCCTCCACCCTTCCCAATTCCACCACCAACGCCGCCGCCTTTGCCGACTCCACCACCTAGTCCTCCACCTTTGCCAATTCCACCACCAAGTCCACCACCTTTGCCAATTCCACCACCAGTGCCACCACCGAGCCCGCCTCCCTTGCCAATTCCCCCTCCGAGCCCTCCTCCTTTTCCAATTCCACCGCCAAGTCCACCACCCTTGCCTGCTCCACCACCAAGCCCGCCACCTTTACCAATCCCACCACCAAGTCCACCGCCCTTACCTATACCACCTCCTAAGCCACCGCCTTTACCTATCCCTCCACCAATACCACCTCCTAAGCCACCGCCTTTACCTATCCCTCCACCAATACCACCACCCTTACCAATTCCACCTCCTAAACCTCCACCCTTGCCTATTCCGCCACCAATACCACCACCTTTTCCAATACCACCTCCTAAGCCACTTCCACCTCCAGCACCACCTCCAAAGCCGCCGCCACCACCAAAACCACCTCCACCTCCACCTCCAAACCCGCCTCCACCACCATTCCCAATGCCTAGAAACTCCTGCTCATCTTTCTTTACAGTTGCCACATCTCTGGCAACGACACTCACAACAAACACATGTAAGCAAAGCAAAGACAGCAAAGCCAAACTCTTAGTGCCACAGTCCATTTTGTTTAAAACTCTAGGACGCTGAGCCCCACTGATGAGTATTGAGATACTTGCAAAGCTCTCTTATTATAGCCTACAAGTCTTGTGCTCACTGTTTGTTACGCATTAAATTGCCCCAACCACTAACTGCTGGCCACATTGAATGCCAATATTAATTCTACCTTTGATTAATTTCACGCGTTTGGTATAGTTGCAAATTGCAATGCAGAAATCTCCTAGCTAGTTTTCACGAAAGCAAAATCCTGACATAACGTAGGTACGTGAGCAAATCGACATCCAAGTCCAAAGGATAATGTGATAGTTCGGTTCTTGCTGCCACCATGTTTCACTCTTACATTAATTAGTAGGCCTATTCCGTAAGGGACTTATCCGAACTTGAGCAAGAATTAGTTTAGAGATCCCTTCTCACAATTGACCATGCTCTGCATGTCCTGAGTGGATATCAGTACCTATGTAAGAAATCACTCACCCATCTTTTGCTCAATCACGTCAACCCCTTTTTAAGTAAGAACATTAACTTTAGGAATTCGAGCCTAAACAATTAGTAATTCAACTTACCCCAACATTAGTCACGAGCCAGAAATTTAAGATAGGGGAGTCCAAGAATTAATTTTTTAAAATTTTGAGGGGTCCAGTACACCACTGATCCTTAAATAATTCTATCTTTATATATATATATATTAAAAATAATTTTTTAAAAAAAACTTGGGAGGCTCAGTGACCTCCAAGTCTCTATATAGCTCCGTCTCTGCCCAACATAATACTTGAAATATACATGAGTGTTTGTTTAGCCGAGGCATGACATTAGTATACTAACCAAAAGAAAAGGGGTCAATTTGGTGATCTTCATGACAATCATAATAAAGATTATGTGTTGATGTTTAAAGATGATATGATTTAGTATAATAAGTGCTAGTAATTGTCAACAGGTACTTTTATATGTTTAGTTAATCATACGACGTTAGGGAATTTTATAATTATATATTAATAAGCAATTTATAATATATAAAACAAATTTAGTCATGATAATTACTAAAATAATGACTTTATTTTATTTTATTAAAATGAACTTAGCTTTGGGTCTACCGACTCCCAAAGTCAATTTCGTTACCTTTCCACGCCGAGCTCTCACCTATAATGACGGTGGAAAGAAATGAACTCAATAACAAGAGGGTTGATCGCGGTCATGGGACATGAACATGAAGTAGTAGTTGTATACATATACATGGAATCCCAAGGACTGAACAAGATGTACATCAGTTCCATAGTTGCATGCCCAGTCCGGTAGTTTAAATAGTATAGTTAAGGATAACTATACTCTCTCCAGTTAGGGAATAGAGTCCCTCAGGTTTAGGAAAAGATGGCGACTACAGGATGCTGACCCTAACCAAAACGGTTTTGCCATTATAAAGAAGGCAACTACAGGATCAAGAAATGACCTTTAGAAGGCAACTAGACAAGAAGACAACTAGACAAGATCAACAAAAAATAATCAACTGTAACGTGGGAGTGTGGTTGGGGGAGAAAAATGAAGAACAGAGTAAGATGCCCCAGAAATCAAATCAGACATGATAAAGTCTCTTTTTGCAGCACATTCTCGTGCATGTGGTTGACAGATGAAACATTTATTGCTTTCTTTCTCGGAATTACACGTAATTTCTTTGTACAGAATTAAGCTCCTTCAATTACTTGAATTATGCAATTAATTTTCTTTCAAAAGGTGAAATCGCCTACTCCAAGCATCCTATACTTAGGCTCCAAGCACCCTATACTTGGGCTCGACAAAGTAATAAAGGGGTAAATCACGTTTTAATCTTACTTAATTTTTCAAAAAGACGACCTAGTGTTCGGTGTGTACAAGGAACCACCATATTAAATAATCTCCTACACTACCGCTACTAAGACTCGAATAATTTTCTTCTTTACCTTAATTATATAAGGTTCAGCTGCACCGTACAAAATGTTAAACGTCAAATTAAACGGGGCACAATGTATTTAGAGGTTTAGTTAACCTTTTAATCTGGTTAATTAATTACATAATGAACATTGTTAAAGAGAATGGAATTAAGATTGGGAGGCAAATACTTGGAATTTTTTTAATTACAGAGTGTATAATGTATATGACAACATGGAGTGTTTCCTATGATGTATTCCAAAAGGTGGATGAGACCTTGACAGTACTCATAAGAAATTAAAAGTGGTTAGGTTAGGTTCTTGATAATTAATGCTTTGAACAATCATTGGAAGGGTTGGCAAACGAAGGGAACAAGTTTATGAATCATTAATTTTTATGAATTATTAGACATGTTTAAAATTAATAATTGTGATTCTACCGATTTATATAAAAAGTCAACGTACGTATCCACTGCACAAAATTCTCCGCTTTGTGAGAATTTAGGAAAGGTCATAGTTGTATTTTTTTTTACAATTAAGTTATTTATATTTTATCAGTTACTTTAAGGCTCTGATCAAATGTTGTTACATGTTGAGCTAATTGCAACAACCCATTTATTATCTATTTTAATTTTCTACCAATTTCATACTTGTATTGGCGACTAATTATTAGCTAGACAAATAGTAAATGTTATCAAGATTTTTCTTCTAGAAGATAATATATTTGAAGACTTTTAGTTTGTTGTAAAGGAAATTGAGCAATAATAAATTGCCATGCTTGAAGAACTTGATTAATTTCTTTATTTTTTTTTAGTGCACCCAGGGTATCCACTGACGGAATCAGTGACTAATCCATTCGCTGCGGGAGCATCTCCAACATGGGAGGGCTACAGCTGGCCCAGGAGCTTGCTGCATTCTCAAGGGTGGGATTCGAACCCCCAACCACTTAGTTAAGCGACGAAGGCATGCAACCATCAATTAATATATTCAAACTTAGACTTAACGATAAAAAGAAGTGCCTCCTTAATTTGTCCTTACGAGCTGAATGGTAAGTAGGTAGACGCACGATAGATATAAATGGTCATTCACTGGCAACAAAATAATGCTGTGGACAATGTTACTAAATCGCAAAAACGGAAATTGGTCTCTTGTCTATTTAATTCATTTCGCAAGACGGGCTTGGCAGTTCATTGAAAGTAGGTAATTGGTAATCCAAGTCGTATCTTTCATAGTGAAGACTTGTTAAACAACCAAAATGACATTAAATTTCTATCACAAAATCAGGAAACCTACCACTCTATACAGAGGAGCTGAGAAAGTTTTACCATTTGCATCTCAAGTTTGTACGCGGGGATGGATCCAAGAGAAGATTATCATGGGACTATAATGGAAGAGTAGTAGTTAGTGAAAAGTGAAAACCTCATATACCTCTGCATGTGCAACGTTTGTCAATGGTAACTCCATGCATATGCATCATAGCACATGAATTATGCACCCGTGTCACATGAAGAGATGTCGGGAGTGAATCATTTTGTCAACAAACTTTCCAGAGCATGCAAGAAAGTTAGCTTGCGGAGAGATAGAGTAGGTTAATAGAAGGGCAGGTGAGTGCATTTACTTTCTTTTATATATATATATATATACACATAAGAAAATACTCGTGCACCTATATATACTGATCTTCTCAAAGGCAGTACAGGTATAATTTGTTAAAAAAGTAGTTTTTCCTATTATTTTCTCTTCAGTGGAATTTAATGTTCCGTTAGGCAAAAGATGGTCCCCCATTGCACATGAAATCAATCCCAATTTCACATAGTTTATTGAATGCAAATAGTTGATGCTTTGATACAGGGTGGAAAATATGTATGCTTGAGTATATAAATATGAACAACCGCGTACCCCAATTATATATATGTGTGACAACCAGCAGAGAATTAGGGAGTTGTCCTTGCTCCTCTTTCTATCTCTCCACTCTTGTCCAGTCACAGTGAGGTCAAGCATACAGCATCAGTGAGTGAGATAGGAAAAGAGAGTCATGGGTAGGAGTCCCTGTTGTGCAAAGGAAGGTTTGAACAGAGGGGCATGGACAGCTAATGAAGACAAGGTACTCATAGATTACATTAAGATCCATGGTGAAGGGAAATGGAGAAATCTACCCAGGAACGCAGGTTTGTGGATTATCGCACAACAATACAAATTTTAAAAAAGTCTCCCCATAAGTTACTGTCTGATGACAAATTTTCAGGTCTGAAGAGATGTGGCAAGAGTTGCAGACTCAGATGGTTAAACTACTTAAAACCGGATATAAAGAGAGGAAATATAACAAATGATGAAGAGGAACTTATTATCAGGCTTCACAAGCTCCTGGGAAACAGGTGCAACATTTTCTCCTTCCATGATCTTAATTTAACCCACATTTTACGTTTATATCCACATACAGAGTATATATGATGAATTTTCAAGTCCAAGACTTTGGCAGATCATTCTCATGTTTAGTGGTGCTTTTACACTTTCCATGTTCCCAAAAATTTCAGCAACTATTTAAGTGATGTGATTGGTTTGGGTTCTGGGGACTCCTAACTAAACCATTTCACTGAGATCAAAAGAAACTGAGATGCGACAATTGATCATCAACCCCTATTAATTCTTGGATTGGTGCAGGTGGTCCTTAATCGCAGGGAGGCTTCCAGGGCGAACAGACAATGAAATCAAGAACTACTGGAACACCAAAATCGGCAAGAAATTGAAAACTCAACAATGTCACAAAAATTCTACGCATTTTAATCAAGCACATGACAAAACGAACCTCCGTGCCCTAAAATCTTCTGGCCGACCGATGAAAGTGAACGATATTGCCAGTCCTATCAGGACAAAAGCGTCAAGATGCAGGAGAGTTGTGATACCACCTGAACTACAGTACAATGATGGACAATGGCAGACTAAGCCATCAATGGGGACATCTACGTCTCTGTTACATGAATTTTCATCACTTTCCAAGCAGATTCCAGATAAGGATAATTCGACAGATTTCATGTTGGATTTTCAGATGGATGAACAGCTTCTTTCGGATTTAATGAACATGGACCTTTGGCAGCCAAATGGCTTTGATAATGGAGCGGCGAGCGACGACAATAACACATGCGACGACAATGGCCTGTTATCTTCAAATTCTAGCCGAACTGACATGCTCGCAGACGACGCACTTCGTGACTCCGATTTCTGTCAATGGCTTCTATAAACGAACCCGAATTGAACTGGATTAAAGGTAGAAATTTTGTTTTAAAAATTTATGACAAATATGTTGGTCGAAAATCGAGTGCTTATAACAGTCGCTCAACTTCTGATCGTCTCTGCTGGCTGCATCTCACTATATGTGTTGATAATGTTTTTGAAGTGTGGAAAAGATATGATATGATATCACAAAATGATGTTACCATCCTGTTACTGAATTATTTTACACTTAAAAAGAATGGAATGTGCTGAGTACATGATATTTAAGGTGTAGCCAATAGAGAATACCGTGGGCAGAACTTTTGTAATTTGGTTGCAACTTGCAAAGCAGTGTATTGTCCGTTGATGGGCCATAATGTGCAATATATGAAATATCAACGTAGGTTCACGTTGATGGAAACCATGTACTTTAGTGACAGATTCCGTCTTCCTAAAACTCTGGAAATTCTAGAAAAATTGCATTGAAATTATAACGTTTTCTCTTGCAGCATATTAATGCTGGGGAAAATACAAGCAATCACATACGCTCGCTCTCAAACATAAGCAAATTAAACAACGAGAATTGCCATGCACACGAGGACAGACAGACCAGCCCACAGAGACCCATAGCCATATGGAGATAACACTGTCGTGAAATTAAGATGGTCCATGATATAGAACAGAAAAGTTGGTGCATCTCCATTAATTTCAAGTTTCATTTAATAACTTCTTGCTGGAGTTCCATTCCCAAGATTTATAGCAAATTTGAAAGGCCGGCTAAAAAGTTGGTGCATCTCCATTAATTAGTTTTATATTTTTTGCTTCTGCTCACACCAACGGTATCGAGATTGCTAAAAAGCAAATCCTACTTGACAATAACATAAGAAATAAAGCATTTCATTTGCTAACCAAAAAGTGTAACACATTTGAAAATAAAGTGATCCAAGGAAAGGAATACAACCATATACAACTAATCGTGACTTCCAATAGTGTTGCTGAAAAAAAAATATATTTAAGCAGAACATAAATTTTTTAACCTGACAAAAGAGTAGCCTAGTTTGTCTCTTTCGTTCCGATCAATGAAAGGTTAGGATCATGCATGATTTAGTTTTCATAAGCCTCCTTTGATTCCTTATTAAAAGGAGACATTCTTGAAGCTTATACGTCCTTGAATTCTGTAGTGGATCGATTGTCAGAATCATTGGATTATTAATTTGTAGGGCGGCTTTCCTATATATATTCCAAACCACAGAGCCATCATTCATTATATCAATGAATCAAGTTGATTTCATGCCATTGGCCAATTAAAATATATCTTCATTTCAGAATTTTTTTTAATTTAAGTGTATGGATGAATAACGATTTAAGAAGGTAATAGATATTCTAACGTGCAAGCAGGCACATGTTGACCTCTTTAATTTGTTAATTGACATTCATATTAGTACCTTATATTTTCGAGGTAAACTTAGAAAGGGAAAAAGCCAGACTCAATACTAAGTCTAGCTACGTAGAGAAGACATTAGTAATTGATTAATTATTTAATGAAAATATAATAATAACATTGACTAATAAGCAGCCATTTTCAAATCACTCTCTAGAATTTCATTGTTTCTCTTTTAAATTAATATTGTTTTTCTTTAGTTTCTTTTAACCGTAACTTTATAACAAAATTCACTATAATCATTGAAACTAAAAGTAGAATATTGTTAAAGAAATGAAATTTATATTTCATCACATATGGTTTAGAGGAGCAATGCTTAGTGGATTAGGTGAAGAAAATGTGTGATGTTTAATAAATCACAACTTGAGCTTTTAAAATGAAAAGCTTTAAAGATCAACTTTTATGTTAATATATAAATTGTCACTCATTCATTCCAGAGCTAAAGAGGTAGGGTTGATTAGATAAATAAAACCAAGAAAGTTATATATTCAAAAGTGTACAAATGACATATGGAACTTTTGGCAAAAAGAAATTCATGGTTTATCTTTCATTTTGGGTTATTATTAACATAGTTGAGGCATTAAATAAATTTAATTGACTATTCAACTCACTTGTGCTTAATTGACTATTCAACTCACTTGTTCTTTTGAGCTCTTAGTTTAAGTAACAAAAGACCATATAGTATTAAAGTGTGTCATCTTAGTGTATCTTCTTGAACCTTTCTTTTCTTAAATAATCACAACTACTAGGTTGTGTTTGTCAAAATTTGAGCAGTACTTATTCCACTTGATAAATAAGGAATTGAGTTTGTAATAACTTAAAGAGTGGGTTCCAATCCCTTTTATCTTTTTGGGTGAAAGATTGGAGAGTCCTTATTCACTTATAAATTTGACAAGAAAAAATGGTTTTATTCATAACATTTTTTTTAATCTTAATCGTTGAAATCCAATAAACTTAAAAGTCATTTCATTTCTAACTAACAAACTTAGATGTAAAATCCTCTATGTCCTATTCCGCGACCTGAGCCACCACTCATTAGCTCCTTAAAAACAACATCTGATCTTAGCAACCAACTGTTTATCATTTAGGCCCTACAATATAATTAGGTTCTCTTATTTGGCCTTGTTTCATTTGAGTTAACGATGGCTACTAAGTTGCTGAGTTTTGTTGGTAAAGATGACAACTTTGCACTTATTTAAATTATGAAGATATTTTATTTGGGTATTTAAAGATTTTCTCTAAGATTATAATTGTGGTTTTATTTGATGCAGTGGTTGTTTAACAACCACTTAAGGTTACTGATAATGCTCCTATACTCGAGCAAAATAAGTTCAAGGTGTGATCTTCTTTTGTTCTTTGTGTCAAAATAGATGCAAAAAGTTTGATATTTGTTAATATGGTGATGACAACCATTGTAACATCTCGTATGCTATATATATAAGAGACAACTTTTTCTTTTTCTTTTTTTCAATTTTCTCATATTTTCATTTTAACCCCTCAAAAGCTACTATTCAAAATTCCCTCTCTTTAACAATTCTTCACCATCGGTTAGTGATATATGTCAATCTCTGGAGGTATTGTTTCAGTGACCAATTTGGTCACTTTTGTGAAAAATATAAACATTCCAAAAATTATATGGATCATTTTTCTCTAAAGAATTATAGAGAGATTTTCAACGGTTTGCAAATTAAAAAACACGTAATGTTTAGGCGAGAATAAGAGAAATTTCTTAATTTCATAAATGGACTGCTTAGGCAATTCGAATGATATCTAAATTGTTATTTGAGCCCAATAACTCCTAATTAGCACTGATTGAGATATTTTTTTTGATTTACTATGTATAGCAGGAGCGGGACCCCATCAGAAGTTTGGACTGACGAGTTCGGTTATCAAGTAAGTTCATACTGACTTACTGTTATCGTAGTTGTACCAACAAATGAATATTATTTAATGCTGGTATAGATGACAACATGTAGCAATGCATAACCACATTTGTATCTATATATATATATCAATCGATACTTGTATATTTATATAGCGAACGCGTATACATAGTAATGCGTACTTGCTTTAGTATAAGCCTTTATATTGAATTAACTGAGTGGATACGCTAGGTTGGGTATTGCATACATTCATTGGTCATTGCATAGCTGAATGTTTACTTGATAAATTGAATGCTTAATAATTTGATATGTATTGCTATGTTCGATTGTGGCGAAGAAAAGATCTATAGGACATACCATCTGATGGTTATGACTATGAGAGTTGTTTTGTTTATGTTATTGAGATATGTTATGGGTGGATCCTGTTGATGCTTGACTCCTGATCTGACCCTTATTTGTGATACTTATGACTTTAGACGCTTTGAGCGATGGATGGTCTATTGGTGATGCTTGACTTCTCACAGCCCCTTTGGATTAAGAGAGTCTTACAACTATATGAGTATAGGAGCATGGCTAGGCCGTTGGGAATGCTCCCCGCAACCATTTGAAGGTTATAGTTATGAGGGCTTACCCTTGGAGATTAGGATCCTACAGATATTCTTCCCCATAATTTATTTGTGTTGTTGATGTGATTAGATGTATAGTATGATATGTATGTATTTTGATATTCATGCATGACAGTGCACATAACATTAGGTATCATAGGACGGTGTGAACTTACTCAGCGAGATCTGATTCCCCTCAACTTTTTTTTTAGTTAGCTACTACCGATTTCACAGCAGTGACTCTCGTGATGTGTTCGCTGTGGCCTACCTACATTTGTGTATGTCCTTTTTTTTATTTTCATTTATCTTATATTGTAGCGTCCGTAGTGACAGGATTTCATGAGTTGTAAAACTTCTTTCTGACTCGCACTATTGTTATTGTATTGTATGGATTTGTTGTGTTCTTAGGGTTTGAATTTATTTTGTCGCTAGTGGTAGGCTTACGTATGATCTGAGATTTCGAACCTTGAGTCTTACGTGTCGATCATGCACCTGTTTCGAGTCATGACAGTTTCATTCTCATTTGAGATGCGATCTAATGTAATCTTAAACATATCGATTTAATAACTTCAAATAATCATTTGACTTTGCCAATTCACCTAAAATAAGAGTGATAGTTTTTACAATAAAAGAGATCCCCCATCTTCCCTTTCACGTATGATAGTTAATTATTGTTATTAAGGTTAATCATTCTACTAATGTTAACATCCATCCTTTAAAAGGATGCCACACAACTTGACTCTAATATTACTCGTTGAGAAAGATAACAATAGGCTTTAATAAACACACAATTTGACAATTAGACTTGCCAAATTAGATTTACATGCTTGCCCTTAATCCCAAACACCAACTTTATCTCCAACTCCTTCTGTAACTGTAAGCTTAATGACCCAGCACTGGATGCAAGATTAGATTAACAGGCTAGCTCCTAATCTTAAACACCAACTTAGCCCACAGGCAGATTAGGTGTGAGTAGTCATTCTTTTAATATAAAACTATTGGCCTATGTCAATAATGTTAAAACACTACGATTAAAATAATTGGTATATGCCAATAATATTAAAGATTAATGCAACTGTTTGGAAAACTATTAAAGAAAGACTTTGGTACAGCTAGTCCTTTGTCGCTTTTTAATTGTTCATTGTTGATGATATCCATATGGATTAAACAATGAAATAAGGTGGGATGCTTTCCAAAAGTCGGTATCAATGCACTAGTTGAATCACAATTTGCTTCAAAAGACATTAAAAGTTCATAGCCTCCAGGAGGCACTCCAACAAGATCTCCCAGAAACTTGCTTTGTTGACAGGTCTGTCTTTCTCTGGATCATGAAGATTAACCATTTCATCCATCAACATGAATTGACTCTTTATGAGAAAATCGAGCCAAAAATTTTGGAGATTTCATATGTAGGGGCATATGAGGAGGACGAGAGCACTGAACTTCCGAAATGCAGCGGTTGCTACGAAACAATTCAAGCTCCACTCTATTTTTGTGAGATTTGTGAAGATTTCTGGCTGCACAAGTCCTGTGCTTCGCTGTCTCGTGAGCTATCAGACCATCCTTGCCACCCATCCCACACTCTTGCTCTTCTTGCCAATCCTCCTAATCCTCATGCATCTCAGCATTCCAGGTTTCAGAATCCACGTAGCATGTTCTTCATCTGCTATGAATGCAGAGACTTCTGCAGGGGTTTGGTTATCACTGCGAAAAGTGTAGGATCACTTTAGATGTCAAGTGTGCGCTTTCAGCTAAACCTGGGAATCAAATCCCAGCACAGGCTGATAAAACAGCTGAGATCTCTCATTTCAGCCATACAGATCACAGACTCCTCCTTTTCAAGTTCACCAAGGAATTTAACCACCTGATTGGCTATTACCAATACTGTCAAAGTGGATGTGAGGTGCCCTTCTCATCAGGTGAGATCTATGGTTGCTTTGATTGTGAATTCTACCTTCACAGAAACTGTGCAGAATTGCCACAGAAATTCCATCATCCCTTCCACCCAGAGCACGCGCTTTCTCTCGAATTTGAAGGGTATGGCATCTTTATCTGTGAAGAATGCAGAGACATTTCCGGTGGTTATAGTGCCAGCTGTAAAGAATGCAACTTCAAACTCAATTTCAAGTGTGCTCTTCTCATCACTAACAGTGGTGTGGTTCAAAGATCGAGAGATAGGAAAGACTTGAAAACGCAGATCTACCACCCCTCTCACCAGCATATCCTAAGTCTCTACAATTGCAAACCAGCAACCTTGATCTGCCACTTATGTTCAAGCCCAATGTCAAATCCCGCCTACTGTTGCCTGGAATGTGGATTCGATGTACATAACTCCTGTGCAGAAATGCCTGAGACAATAAAACATCCCTATCACTCTCACCCACTTTATTCTCAATTTATGAAACATTACAGTGGAAAATGTAATGCATGCAGGAGGGAAAACAGTGGACTTGTCTATTGGTGTTATGACTGTGACTTTAGCCTCCATTCTCAATGTGCCAGTAGCTCGTTGAAAGTGATATCTCCACTGAAGCAAGATTTCCATAAACACGATCTCTATTATTTTGTGGCAGATGATCTTGCTAAAGTAAATTTTCAGTGCAAAGTTTGTGGTAAGAAGTGCAGGGGGTCCTTCTATGTGTGTTTGGAGTGCGAATCTTATTTTCATTTGGAGTGCACGCCAATACCTACTTCCGTCAAGCACGATTGCCATATGCATCGTCTTGATCTAAAGGGTCCATTGTTTGATTACAAGGAGTCGATAAAGCATTATTATTGCTTTGCTTGTGAGAAAGAAAGGAGCCCAAAGTATCATGCTTATTATTGTCATCGTCAAGAATGTTTTTTCCAAGCTCATGTCGAATGTGTGGCATTCTCCGAGGTTTATAAAGCACAATCCTTTTTTTTTTCTTCTTTTAATAAATTTTTTTGGAATGAATGAACTTTGATCTCCTGTACAGGATGTAGAACTTGATTCTGATAATGTTATAGAGCAACAGAATGAAAGCCATCACAATACTAATATAGAGTACCCAGCATTTGCTATGCCTTCACCTCCACAATGCAGGAAGCGGATTGAGGTACTTTACTTTCCTAAAAGATTAATGAATGTTGTTTACTATAAATTCCAGCAACCTTTACCAACTCTGTTTCTCTCTCTGAGTCCTGTGATTGCAGACTAAAGATTCAACCAATAACCACCCCATGATCTGTCTCAATACAAGCTGGATGGACGCCTGGTGTTATTTGTGCAAATTAATAATAACACAGGTTTCAGGCTACACATGTGAACACTGCAAAGTCAGCTTCCACAAAGAGTGTGCGGAGTTACCCTTTGAAATAAAGCACTCTCTTCACAAACCTCACCCTCTCACTCTTGTACCTCCCGGCACACCTCACCCTCTCACTCTTGTACCTACCGGCAATCATGGGCCTTTTATCTGCGACGGATGCAACTACTTTCGTGACAGGGAGTCTGAGGTTAGTTACGAATGCAAGCAGTGTAGGTTCATCATTGACCTGAATTGTGCTTCAGTAGTCGGTAATCAGCATCAGAAGCTAAAGCAATTCTCAGTATTCCATTTCAGTCACAGGCATAAACTGAAACTTGCCAACTTTCTAGAGAATATGAAGGTGTCCTGCAGTAGGTGTTGCTTGAGAATCTCGGATCAAGCTTATTGTTGTGCCGATTGCAAGGTGTTCCTGCATGAATCCTGCTTCGATGGACCACAGAGAGTAGAACATCCATTCCACCCAGAACATCACCTCCAATTTGGTGAGAAGACGATGTATCCCAGACTATGTGGTGTCTGTCGCTCTAATAGTGATGGTCACCCTGTTATGTATTCCTGCGATGATTGTGGAGTTAACATTCATCCAAAGTGTGCTCAGTACCTGACATCTAGTCTTAAACACAAGTCCCACGAACACAATCTGTTCTACTTTGTGGCTGAAGATTTGGATAGCCTACGGAACTTTGAGTGCAAAGGGTGTGGAGAAGATTGCGATGAGTCTTTCTACGGATGCCTGGAGTGCTTGAGTAGCTTCCACCTTGAATGCCTTCAAATCCCAAAAGAAGTGAAGAGCGAGTGTCATATGCATCCTCTTACTCTTGTGGATTCGTTTACTGAAGGTGGCTATAAAGAGTTCTATTGTGATGATTGCGAGAGTTTAAGGAACCCAAAACATGCAGTTTATTACTGCAAGAGGTGCCCCTACACGGCTCATATTGGATGTGTGATTAACGAGGTAATTAATATATATACTGTTCCTATTTTTCTCTACATTACAAAGCTTTATATGTATTTTTTTACTCTCTTAATACGATAACATCTTTTTTTCTAATATTTTTCAAGGGTAATTAAGATATGTTAACATTACAAAGCTTTATATGTTAACATCTTTTTTCTAATATTTTTGAAGGGTAATCCACTGGAGATACTGGAAGCCTCTGCCTGTCCCAGGACAAGGAATTCAAATACGAAGCAAGTGAAAGGGAAAGAAAAAGCCGGAAAACAGAAGAAGGCAAAGGTTCACAGTCAAAACAACAAGAAAAGCACAGCAAGTAGTTCCAAAGGTAACACACACCTTAAGCAAACTATCATATGATCTTCCGACCCATGACTAGCATATGTTTAATCAAACATTTACATAATTGCACTTAACCTTGTTAAAAAAAACTCAGAAAGTAAAATATAATTATCAATTGTGTTTAAGATTAAGAAAACATAATTAATAATGATTTTGAGTCCTAAAATTTCCCTTTTTGTGGATGAAAATTCTTAAAGAGGATTAACAGTAATTGTATTAAAACTAGCTAGAAGAAACAATCTTTATTCATAAATTAGTTGTATAAAAAGATCAAGTACTGGTGTTTTTAATTAGTCGGGTAATCCTAATATATAAATAAATGGTTAAAGGTATAAAATGATAGTTGTATTTAAAATATTTTGCAAAGAATCTATAATTTTTTATCACAAATTCTGAATTCATAATAAGTTATTAAAAGATCATTGGTGTGATTTTTATTACATAAAATCTTCTATATCTGTTATGGAGTTCCAATTCCGTGTCATTTAATTTTATCTACACATTTATGTAGACTCTATGTAAATGTATGGATGAGATTTAATAGAACATGATTGAAACACAATAATGAGAACAGAGAATCTGTTCCATGTTTCGAGGTCATCATAGAAATAGCGTGACTCCGTGTAAATGTGTAGATGAAATTTAATAGAACATGATTAATTAAAACACAATAATAAGAACAGAAAATCTGTTCCATGTTTCGAGGTGTCATAGAAGTAGTGTCATTTGATTTGTGTTTTGGAGTTGCAGCTGACAATCAATCCTTAATGGTTAGCATAGGATTCAAAATTAGAGAAGTTGTTGGTTTCTTTTGGAATGAATCATTCTTCTCTTGCAGGCACTCATCTCTCAATTAAACGTAATGCCAAATGAAGCATCGCATCAGTTTCTCCCTGGAACATTACTGCGCGCTATGCTTTTCATTATGAAATCCAAATCTTATCTAAACAAATGGAATTTTGGTTATGGTCATCGTTTTTCTTATATTTTCAGTTAAACTGTGAAGTTTTTATGTACTTAATTAAAATTATAAAATAGGATTGTTTTTATTGCTTTCTTTTATGCAAAAATCACTCATTTTTAGATTGATTTTTAGTAAAAACCAAAAATTTAAAATTAATAAAATTATCTACTATCCATATTGATAAACTAAAGAAACTTTTAAATCTTTAAAAGATTGCATTTTGCAAAGAAAATCCTTTAAGAAGATCTTTAATTTATTGATTATGTACCACATCTAAAATTTAAAATGACAGAATAAGTAATATGTTATTGTTTTGTCAAAATAAAAGTAATATGTTATTGTAATTATAATTACTCCTAACCTAAGAAATTTTTAAACACAGTCACCAAAAATAAATAATTAAAAATCTTAGTAACGTGTCCTAACATACAAGTTATATCAAAGATTAACTTCCAAAGAAGGTTATATCAAAGATTGAGTTAAAATATAAATGTTATAAATTAACAAAAAATAAAAATTGACTTCTCTATAATTAAAATTATCTAGAAAAATGTAAAATCTTTTAAGTATGTTATTAAACAAGTAGTCAGGTGTGTTTACAAATGGACAATATCATCATCATCATCATCATTATTATTATTATATGGAGTCATTTTTAGAAAATATTTAATCAGTAACTTAATATCTTAAATTAATTTTAAATAAATGTAACATAAATAATAAATTTTATAAGTTAAATTGTGTAATATGTTTTCTAAATTAGTATATTTGATATATTAATGTTTTTTTAAGTTTTGATTTTAACTTAAATAAAATAAATGATGATTCTCTTATCTTTCTTCTTTTTCTGTTATATCTCATTTACTTTTAAAAACTTTATTTTTTGATCAAAATAATGATGAAACAATTTTAATGAAAATATCGGAAACTCTCATACTTACACATGATTCCTTGTAATCTCCTCTTTTTCATATTGGTGGTGAGTGCACCTTGGTCAAACACCAAAATCATAAGTTGACTTCTTCATGGAAATTGTAGCCTTAGGTCTCTAGTTCATTTTAAAACAAGAATCACTTCAATTGGAGTTGTATAGCTTAAGTTATGGACCAAAAACTAGAAATAAAAATTGAACATTAAGGGGCTCAGATCACACGGGCCGTGTAAAATCACACGGTCTGCCCGTGTGATCCTCGGGTAAAAAGTCTCACCCTCCTCCTGGAATTACACGGGCCGTGTGAAATTCACACGGTCTGCCCGTGTGAGTCTCGGGTGAAAAATGACATATCGATAAAGGATTACACGGTCCGTGTGAAATTTACACGGGCTGTGTAAATATTTACACTAGCCGTGTAAATTTACACGGTCAGACCGTGTGCCTCTCGGTCGAAAATTTTCTTTCTCTCCCGGATTACACGGTCCGTGTAACTTTACACGGTCTGACCGTGTAACTCTCGGGTAATTTATTTCTACTTGACATCTCCTACTAAAACGGCCATATCTTTTAGCTCCGACATCGAAACAATGCAAACTTAATGCCGTTGGAAAGATAAAAGGACCCTCGACAACTTCTATGAAGACAACTTAGTCCAATTCTACTTAAATCGATCCCGTTTTCTATTGGGAAACTGAGCATACGATTTCTCTTGTGATAAACTTGAACATTCTTATTTCAAATTTCATTTTCCTTTTATCCCAACCTCATTCCCAAAGGGGCTATCATACATTATTTATCCTAAATCCATATAATGCTTACATTTACTAGCATCTTAACAATCTCCAAATTATCTAGTCACAACCATTTAATTCATTAAAACCTAATTGTCAAACATTCATCCTAGGTTGCTACCAACTCAAATACATGCATGACATCTCATCTTGCAAAATCTAGAATTCTCCATCCCAATATCCAATTGTTACAAACTTCATGTTAATGGAAAGACCACATAATCTTCTTAAACTTTCCAAAGGACAAAATCCAACACTTTTCACAATTCCATCCAGAATTTCCCTAAAGTCCCTGAACACAATCCAACCCTCACGAAAACTGAAATTAACCATGTAAAAACTTGATTTGGGCATGAGCATTCATAATGCATACATATAGTTCATTTACATCAAAACAATGTTTTTCAATGCTTTAGTAGGCATTTCAAGCCCATTTACAACAATATCCAAAATACATCTTACAAAATGCAACATTTGCCCAA
>JANZLH020000045.1:570853-591412 GCA_026770325.2 Erythroxylum fimbriatum
GACCAAGGATCATTCTAGGTTCACTTTAAGACCCATTTGAGGCTTAATTTATAGCATTTGTCCAGTGAATGTCCGTTTAACGGACTAATTCGGGTCACTTGTACCATTTTGAAAATTGGACCCTCAAAACGTCCGAATTTCGAAATTTGGCCTGAAATAGAAGGTGTAGATATTGAAATTTCCTTTAAAACGGCACCGGGCTCATCTCAATCTGAGTTCTACACAAGAAGTTATGCCTCTTACACTAAAGTATGTTCATTTGAGTTTTTAGGAAATTCCAGATTTCCAACTCTTCACTTTCATCACTCCATTCTTGATACTTAACCACTCATTTCTAGTTCAATGTCTAACTCTCTTTAATTTAACCTCATCCATAGCCAATTGATATCCCATTATTGATCTTACATACTTGAAATGTAGCACAATCATATACATTAACTCTCAACAATATCTTCATTCAATTTCCATTCTCTTTTCATTCCACACTTAAATTCTATTTTAAAGACCCCTTAACTCTCAACTAGCCTTCATCATGTACATAACCAATTCAAGTATTATTACAAACATTTCCAAGTCATATCCTCTATTTGATCACAAACATCTTAATAACACATAATCTTATACAATCATTCATAACTACATCATCAACAACACCATATAAACCCTTCTACACACCAATCAAGGTATAATCATCCATATGCTTCTCAATTTTCTATTTACACCATGTCATCCAATTTCTCTATTCTAGCAATACATTCCCATCCATAAGACTTACCCTATTTACTCAAAACACAAGATAAACATTTATAACCATCAATCAAAGTCACAAACATGAATTTTATGCAAACATGATTCAAGTCTCATTTATACCTCAATTATGCAATATTCAACATACAAAGCATGAGACTTACTTGATTTAACCTCTAATCCTTCAATTCTCCAAGAAAACACCAAACCCTAATTTTCTCTCTCACCATCGACCACCATCATGCAAGAAGAGAGAAATCACTTTGGGTGGAAAGTAGGAAGAACAAAGCAAGATGATGAAGAAACCAAGAGGAGGTGATCAAATAATCACAAACCAAGAAGAAAGAAGAGGGATCCACCAAGAAGAAGAGAAGAAATTCACCAATAAAGCTTCAAGTCACCCTAAATGGGGGTGGGTGTCGTGGAAGACAAGATGAAGAAGCTTCATGAACATTTACTTAAGTTAAAAGGAATTAATTACATGGCTATAATGAAGACACTTGTCACCCTCTCAAAAATCCTTCTAAATTTAATCAATTCCATGCTTTCTCCAACAATTAACACTTTTCCAATAATCTTATAGCCATATGTCCATAATTTCATGCTAGTGATAATGAATTCACTTCCACATTTTCGGTCGGTCTGACCCCCGGCATTTTTCCTAGTCCGGGTTTTAACCTCGAAAAATTCCAGAAAATTTTCAAAAATTCTCTAATATTATAAAATGACCAAATTCACTTTCCAAATAAATTTCCAATAACCGTAATTCACAATTCTCACAAGAATCCCATTTATTACCAATTATACCCGGAAAATGTCAATTGAGTGCATGGTCAGTGATTTCAATGTGTGCAATAAGCCAATTTATGCATATGTATGCCAATATGACACATTTTGCCTTAATCCCATGTAAATTCCATGTACCAATTTCAAAACGGGCAAAAATTGTGATTTACCAAAATTGCCCCGAGGCTGTCCGTTCAACGGACACACATGTCCGTTAAACGGACACAGACTAGCAAAGCAAATCCCAATTCATCCGAGAGTGTCCGTTAAACGGACCTCCATGTCCGTTTGACGGACATTCAATCTCCAAGGTGCCAATCTTTCCCGAATCTGTCCGTTAAACGGACTCACGTGTCCGTTCAGCGGACACACCTTTTTTTTCTAGGGTGTTCTATCACCCGAGCCTGTCCGTTAAACGGACATTCGTGTCCGTTTGACGGACACAAGTCAAACCAACATTCTTCCAAATATTTTCCAACTTTCCAACCTTCCATTAATCATCAACCACACTCCCAATTTTCCCAATCACAAGGATTTTCATTTCAACCAAACCTTTTAGCTCATATTCACCATGTTTTCCGATTCTAACCCTTATTAGGAGGGCGGGATGTTACAGTGGATGTCCGAGATATTTGATTCATGATACATCTCAATTTGCAACTCTTAAAGCCAAAGATAGAGGATTGCTACTTTTAGAGACAAAATAAGATAATTTTTTCTTGAAAAATTAAAAAATTGTATTGATAAACTAAGATTGAAGAATGGCTATAGGAGAGTAGCAATACTCTCCTTAGTCTCCTACAAAAAAACACTACGTGACATTACAATTGTCAAACGATAAAACGACAACACACTAACAAA
This sequence comes from Erythroxylum fimbriatum, assembly GCA_026770325.2. Classification (NCBI taxonomy): domain Eukaryota; kingdom Viridiplantae; phylum Streptophyta; class Magnoliopsida; order Malpighiales; family Erythroxylaceae; genus Erythroxylum; species Erythroxylum fimbriatum. Next base: position 573,248 of record JANZLH020000045.1, read on the forward strand.
CAACTCAACTGGAACGACGACGTAACAAGGGCAAATGCGTACGTTGTACGAAGGCAAAGTCTTTTGTACATCGGAGATAATAGTGTTTTCAAATTAGGACTATGAAAACAGTGGCGCAATCCAAGGCTTCTTGGTTCCCTTCCATCTAATCAGAGGTGAGAAAGCTTAATCTTGGTGTATCTTTTCTTCTTCAATCTTCCTGTAATCGTAGATATACTAAAGTCTCCCAGATTAGGGATATACCACCACTGAAGCACGGCGATAAGATGTAGTTGATGAAGGAGAGTCGTGGAGATCTGTTGATATCGAGGTTGACAGAGAAATCGACCAACTAGGTAATTGTTTACACCTATCTAGTTTTTTATTTCAGTTCTGTACATCCTTTGATTATCTTGCATGCATGTGTGTTTTGAGCAAATTCATAGAATAGCCTTGAGTTATAAGTTCAGAAAGGCTAAGATGTTTCCGTTACATGTTTGGTTGAGATTTTTAAGTGAGATGAGCTCTCTGAGTTCTCTTAGAGTTACACAAACAAGAGCCTATTTGGAAGAGTTGGAAAGGTAAGAAAATTGGTATTGGCAAGTTGGTAAGAAAAATAACATCATGATTGATAATAAGAAAGACTTGGGCTAATTAGTCAAACATTTAATTCCTATTATTAAGATGTCCTAACAATCGTACACAATAATTATACCTAGCTAGCTAATAAATCAGTTGAATAAACTAATCAAATGATAGAATTACAAGTATAACTAATGGTTTACATGTCTTTATTTGTCCCACTTTTTAAAACAAAATTGTACTTGATTGTAGGCCATATAAAAAATCTTGAGAAATTTTAAAATAAAATTGTAATTAATTATAGACCATATAGAAAACTTTTAACTCAAGATTAAAAGGTTTCAAGGGAAAGGCAAACTGGAAGTGAAATTTAACTGCTAGAAATGGTGAAGAAGGGAAGAGAACAAAGTAAAAGCTAGAAATTAGATACATAAGTAGGTTGGCAATAACAAATAACCGAATATTAAAACAAAAAAAGAAAACATAACACAAACTGGATCGATGTACATGCATCTACATTTCGGCCTATACCAGAGGCCATGCTTATTAATATTGTACCCTTATTAACAATGAAGCATATTTTGAGACCCTAAAGCAGAGAAGAAATTTTCATGTTTAGTGAGTACACAAAGTAACTACAATTTCTAGAAGTTTGTTCAGTGAACATTTAAATAATTGCAGTCAAAATACCAGAATTCCAGGTTGGGGAGCTAAAGGTGCTGACAAGAAAAATGAAGCATTCGAGATTCGAGAATAGAAGCTTTACTCATCTAATTTAGTCAAATAATTCATTTCATATTTTATTGCGTACCCTCATTTATTATTGTATTGTTTTTTTTTTCAAATCATAGGTCATACAACCACATTTATGTCTAGATTTGCAGACCCACATGGATATGAGTGCATTGAAGCACAAAGCAAGGTGATTGCTTGCAACCCAATACTCCAAAACAGCGGAAAGAAAAATTGCCAGCACAGAGAAATCGGATCTTTTTTCTAGTTTTATTTTATCTTATTCTGTCTCGTATAATTTCAGTTATTTATTTTGTAAGTTCCACGTGAATCTTATGCAAATTTTACATAAATAAATGGCTAAAATTTATTGGACACAATAAAACATCGTAATATTGGACTGAGCTCCAGCACAGAAGCCTCCCCTGTACTTTGAAATTTCAGCACTGCACTTTCTCTCTTTCATTGTGGTTATCTATCTCAGCTATCATCTCGAAGTTCCAAAACCTCATTTTCTCGGTTAATGATTGCTTCATCTTAATTTACAAATCGGCCAATTGAACTCGGGTTGGACAAAGCGTAAAATACATAGACACTTCTTGAAATAAAGATCACGAAAAAGATCGCTTTTTTGTACAATATATCTATGGAACGCAGTCTTTAGGTGAAGAAGCACATATAAAAAGATGCTTTTTTGTACAATATATCCATGGAACGCGGTCTTTAGGTGAAGAAAAACATAGAATACATGCAAATTGAATGCTACGTGGAGTGAGAAATAAAGTAAAAACAAAGAAGAGTAGAGACAGAGAAGATAAGAAAAGAAAAACCCTAAATATTAATGGCGGAGTTGTATGTTGGCAGATGTAAACATTGAAGGAATGCAATAAAAGGTGGCTCTCTGATATAGTTGGGTAGGTCTGTGTTGTTATGGTGCTTTCAAAGTCATTTTATCTCTGCTTGCCTTCGGGTGCAATTCCAAAGAAACAAGAATCAGATACAACTCTTCTCTTCGCCGATATATGAATCCAACGCAGGTAATGATGATATTGATTGTGAATCAAGGGGTCCTCTTTTGCAGGTTTAATTAACCCTCTTCAACCACCTTCCTTCTTACCATATTTAAAACAGTACTCCAGAGAGGGACAGTGACAGAGACTGAGAAAGAGGTCATTTTGTTGTTTGTATGGGTGTTTGGTGATGGTGAGGGCACATCAAGAAAATTAAGAAGTCAGATTTGTTGTTGAGCTGTTCTATTTTTTGCTAGTTATGGAGTGCTGGTTACCTGAGTAGTTTCCTTCTTTCTTGGCACTGCATGAAACATGGGGCTTTTAGTAAGGAAGAGAAGATTTGTACTCCTTTTTCTTCCTCTTCTTCTAACCCTTCTCTTCCACGGGAGATTAGCTTTTGCCTCTACTCTAAATTACACTGATTATAGACGAGTTAGTAGCTTGAGACTAGAAAGGATCCAAAGGCACTTGGAAAAGATTAACAAGCCTCCTGTCATCACCATAGAGGTACATCAACATATCTTCTTCATCCTCTCCATATACTTTTAACATGAAAAGTATTTGTATGTGTTATATATTATTCTGGGTTGTTTGCAATTTGATCACTGCCAGAGCCCAGATGGAGATATCATAGATTGTGTTCATAAAAGAAAACAGCCAGCTCTAGATCACCCCCTTTTGAAGAATCACAAGATTCAGGTACTAAAAGTATTTTATATATATATAAAAAAAAGGATGCTCTCTCTTTCATCACATGCAAAACATATCTTAACACAGAAAGAAAATTTCCCTTCCATTCTAGCATTCCTGTTGTTTTGCTCACCTATGCATGTGAAGTATACATTCAACATTTTGGTTTCGTGATTAGGTTGTTACGTTCCTTTTGTTCTTATATCCATGTAAACGAAGCAAAAAGGGTTTACATGTTTTGGCATTTCATTTCTTCAGAGAAAGCCATCGGAAAGACCCAAAGTGACAAAAATGTCAAAAGAGAGAACCGACAATGAAGGAGAAGGAGCTCAGCGCGCGCAAATGTGGCATAGAAATGGGACCAGATGTCCAAAGGGTACAATCCCTTTACGGCGTAGCACGTTACATGATGTGTTGAGGGCCAATTCTTTGTTTGACTTTGGAAAGAAACGGCATTCCGTGTCTCTCTTTAGACGCTCCGATGCACCCAACGTCGTAAACGCCAATGGTCACGAGGTACATAGAATGAATCCCCTCCCCTACTACTACTCTTTCTTTTCCGACAAAACATTTTTAATTAAAACCGTGCGTAAACATGTAGCATGCGATTGCCTACACCGGAACGTCGAGAGAGGTGTACGGAGCGAAAGCAACTATAAACGTGTGGGACCCATCCATCGAAGAGGTCAACGAGTTCAGCCTCTCGCAGATCTGGATTCTTTCGGGATCTTTCGACGGTTCAGATCTCAACAGCATAGAAGCTGGTTGGCAGGTACTTGTTCCCTCCACAAATGCATTTAATTTTGGATAATAAATTACATTAATTAATAATAATTTCTATTCTACTAGTCAGGTCAGTCCGGAGCTTTATGGAGACAGCAGGCCCAGATTGTTTACATACTGGACAGTAAGAAAGATTGATCTCAGAGATCTCCTCTTCTTATCCTTTGAAATACTTTTATTTATTAATGATTGGTTTTTAAAACTAATCATAAATTCCATTGGTGTTATATAGAGTGATTCATACCAAGCCACAGGATGCTACAATCTTCTGTGTTCTGGATTTGTGCAAACCAACAGTAGGATAGCCATTGGGGCTGCAATTTCTCCTGTATCATCCTACTCAGGCAACCAATATGACATTTCCATCCTGATTTGGAAGGTAAAGCTACTGACATCATCATCATTACTTTACTTTAGTTAGTCAATATAAAGCTAAAGCTATTAGACCAACACAACACTGATTATGCATTTAATAGGATCCGAAATTAGGAAATTGGTGGATGAGCTTTGGCGATAACGATTTAGTAGGCTATTGGCCGGCTCAACTGTTCACACACTTATCAGACCACGCAACCATGGTGGAGTGGGGTGGTGAGGTGGTCAACTCCAGGGCCAACGGTCGCCACACCTCCACCCAAATGGGCTCCGGCCATTTTGCTGAAGATGGGTTCGGTAAAGCTAGCTACTTTCGCGACTTAGAGATTGTGGACTCAGATAACAGTCTGAGCTCAGCCCAAGATATATCAATCTTGGCTGAGAACACCAACTGTTATAACATCAAGAGCTCCTATAACAATGAATGGGGCACTCATTTCTACTATGGCGGTCCGGGGAACAATCCTCAATGCCCATGATCATCTTCCTTACCATCCCAATTCTTTAATTATGTAATTATAGTTATGCTATTTCCAATTTTGTTTCAGAAAATATGTATCAAGCGAGATAATTACAAAAATTTGTAGCAACTTTTTGGATTCACAACTTTTAATTTCAAATTTGTACCGGTTTTCTCTCTTCGATTCATAAGTAGCTTGCTAGTGTAAATGCATGTAAAACCTTTAACTAGTTTCGTTTATGTTCTTTTGCAAGGTGGAATTTTACCACAAGAAGTTATTATCACTTCCTTAATTAACACGTGAGAAATAATAATTAGGTTTTGTTTATTAAACTTGTCGTATAAGGCTTATTTAATGTAGAATATTCGATTAACGTGATTTGCAAATTATTGCGTCAATTCGAAAGTTTTGTTTTTTTTGGTAAATCAGAAAAGATATATGCAAAAAAGTTCACAGACAAAGCCTCAGAAGGCTCGACCAGCGAAATCTCAGGCAACCAAAATAGAAACTAAGGGATTCCACTGCATAAGAAGAAGTAACCCGAACCCCAAGGAACAACAACTAAAGAAACATAAAGAAAAAGCATATCCATATCCCTGAATAGACAAGAATAATACTGCCACAAATGATGACTGAATCATTATGAGCAGTCCGAAGAAACCTCGAAAGTAGTGCGAGCTGGAAACTGCTATTGAGAAAATAGGTGTGGTGCTCCTCTATGCCTAAGAGCCCCCACAGCAATAACCACCTGGTAGCTTGCTCTACAGAGATGGCCCTGGACCTGCAGCAATAACCATAGGAACACAATACAAACAAAATTACCTTCCCTCATTGTTTAGGCTGAGTTGCTCCATAACTTATAAGATCACCTGTAAAGTGACCCTTCCTATATCCGAGACTTTATCACGAAAGGTGCGAAGGTTTCGTTCATACCACAAGTGATACACAACAACAGAAAATTTATTTAGTACGCATTTAAAAGATATCATTTACGAATTCTTCCGTTAAAAAAAAAAGTTTGAAGTCATTTTTTATATTATGTATTCCATTAAAATTAGTTTTGGTGAAATTTTTTGTTTTCCTTCGATCCATCGAAGGGTTTCCAATCCTAACTAGTGATTTTTCTACTTACTATTTATATTTTGGTAAGAATTATATATCCAAAAAAAAAAAAAAAGAGGTAACTTTGCCATAAACCTAGGCAAGGCAAGACATGTAATTGGTTGACCTATGAAATCAAATCCACCACAACCATAACACACTCGACTTAGGGAAACCATGGGAGAAGAGGTACACAATGAAGAGGAGATGGTGACACCAGGAGAATTGTTAGGGAAAGCTAATGAAGTGAAAGCTGGTAAGGGCACTTACGTGGCTGATTACCGCAACTCCGGGCTCCTCTGTGTCTTTGCTTCCCTCATAGGTCTCCGCCGTACTGTCTCTCCTCCCATCGACTCTTCCGACCAGGTGTTTCTTTCACACTATTACCCCTTTTGACTTGCTCTCTGAGTTTCAGTTGTGTTCTTCGTGGAGCTTTATTTGGTTGTGCCCGAAACTGTTAACTGTTTTTTAAAATCTTTTTTTGGGTTTTTATGTGGACGCGATGGGGAAATTCAGTTCTTTTTTTTAAGGATTATTGTATTTGTGATAAAAAGTAAGCCTTTTGGAGAGCCCGACATAAAGGTGTGAACTTGAAATTTGGTGACATTTACTATCATGTGCACCGATTGTCCATAGCAAGCGGTGGAGGGCAAACAGAAAGTAAAGTTGTTAGCAAGTGATGGAAGTTTTGTAAGGTTCCTTCCAGATGAACTTAAATGCTTTGAGGATTTTGGGAAGTTTCAAATCTTCATGTTACCTGCACAGCCATTTAAATTTTATTGTTAAGAAGCCATTTTCATTTGTGCAAAGAGGCCTTCAGTTGTTGTTGGCTTTTGTTTTCACAGATTCGGCTTTTATATCATTACTCAAGTTTTTTAAACTTTATGCCTTATTAAAAGGTGTAGTGGGGGATTCTATTGTCTTGAAAACAATAATTTCAATCACTGCAGAGGCCAACTGTAGAAGTAACTGGACATAAATCACGTGGTTCTGTTCCTGAGCCTGGCTCTGTTGTCATTGCTCGGGTGAGTTTCTCTGGCATCCTTCTATCATTTTGTGGCTTGCTGAACTTTGATGGTAAAAATGGTGCAATGAAATTATTTTGGAGATATGTATGTTTTATAATTGTGTGTCAGACAATAGCAACTGTTCCTTTATAGTTGCCAACATATATTTCAGATTGTCAGGATTTTTCAACTTTGAAATTGAGCTGATATTGTTTTTCTTTTTTTGACTTTATAGGTTACTAAAGTGATGAGTAAAATGGCTCAAGCTGATATTTTGTGTGTTGGTCCAAAGTCAGTGCGAGAGAAGTTCACTGGAGTAATTAGGTATGCACTATTGAATAGATTCACTCAAGTGTAGTATTGCGGATATAGAAATTCAGTTCCTTGACTCTGTAAGATTAGGTCTTCCAATTGTAGATGGATCCTATTTTTTTTAGAGAGAAGCATCTTATTGCCTTTTGGGTTGACTAGGCTTAAACTTGTGCATGAAATTCAAGGTGCAACATTGGATGGCATATCAATTTGGATGTGAAGGCTTTTGAGTAGAATTTATGATCAGTAAATTGGTGGACTGAATATGTGTTATTATTCAAGGATTTACTTAAACTTTATATGTCATCTAGTGTCTTTGTGAGGAATATCTAAGTTCCGTGTTCTTTTGTTTATGTGGTAAAATATGCTTTGAATCTGTGCCTGATTTAGTAAAAGAAACCCAGTTAGAGTGAAGAACTGAGTATATTTGTCTACAAAATTGTCTTTCCTTTTGTTTCCTGATTCAATCTTCTAGAATTCATAGGTGTCCTTTGCACATTATTAGATATCTGAACTTGGTTGAAAATATCTTGTTACCTCACATAACAATTGCTCAATTGGAATGGATCACACGGTCATGTTTCATTTATCAACTTTGGCCTTCTAGCTCATCTTACGTACCTTTCTGGTAATTAATGGTGTACAAAACAAAACAATTCATTTTAACAGGCAACAAGATGTAAGGGCAACAGAGATTGACAAAGTGGATATGCACCTATCATTTCGTGCTGGTGACATTATCAAAGCTCTAGTTGTATCCTTCCCCTCGTATTTAAATTGGTATACTTTCCCTGTTTAGACTACCATGTATTTCATTGTTTTTGATTGTGCACAAGATATTAAAATGAGCTCAAGTATTTTTATGCTCATGATAATTGTTGGGAGATGCTTGATTAGTAATGGACGTAGCTTGGTTCACTCTGAGATTCTTTAAACATTCTTTTTTTCCTCAAGTTTAATGTACAATTTGTCTTTCACTATTTGATGCTTGGTATAAGAAGCTCCACTTCGATTGTTAATGGACTTGGCTGAATCTCTATCAGCCAAAAATACATTCTTTCTACAATTTGGTTGGTGTTATTGTTACTCACTGGTCAGTATTGGGAGTAATGGGCGGGCAAGTTGTTATGAGAAGGAATTTTGAACAACTGTGATTAGGTAAATCCTTAGGTGTCTGCATTTGAACTGGCTGGAGGCATTTGCTTTTTGGACATGCTAGTGGTTTATATTGTCCTTTGCAGGTAACTTAGGTAGTTGGTTGCCTTGCGTGGTAAGCAAACACTTCTTATTTGTTCTTGTAAGAATATTATATTCAGTCTCTCTCCGCTGATATTGTTTTGTACTACCGTTGCTCTCAAATTCTTAGTTGTGATGCTATCTGTTGTAATTTAGTCATATCATTAAGCAGTTAAAGTGTTTCTCCTTGACATAATTCTTTGAAAAGCTGTCCCTTGGTGATGCACGGGCTTATTATCTTTCAACTGCAAAAAATGAATTAGGTGTTGTATCTGCAGATAGTACAGCAGGTAAGTTCGATTATCTTCTCTCCTGTTATTGAAGTTGAAAGCATATCATAACGGATGTGTGAGGTGTATATATGTGTTCTGTGTTTCTTATTGCTTCTTCTTTCACCTCATAATTTACAAAACCATATCATTGCATGCTAACTCAAGCTGCTCGATAAGTCGTAAATGATCCACTGTGGTAATAGTTACGTGCTACACGAGAGTATTTGTCGGGCACATGTCCTTATTATCTTCCTAACTTGCTGATCAAGACATCTTGATTTTTTCTCATAGGTGCAACAATGGTTCCTATAAGTTGGACGGAGATGCAATGCCCACAAACAGGCCAAATTGAGCAAAGAAAAGTTGCCAAGGTTGGTGGTTGACTGACAAAAAGATGGAGCAACTGCAAGTGCACTTCCTAAAATTTTCACCGTAGGAAGTGCGTTCAGAATAGTTATCTAGGAAGACAAGGCTTTTTGTATTTTATTTCCAGCCCCAAGGTTTTACATTTACAAAGAGTGTAACGATTTATCAATTGTTGTACACGATCAGGTGGAACTAATCATTTTTGTTGTGAACTAATGACTACATAACTCATTCATGCTGTGCATAATTACCTTTGAAAATTTCATGCATGATCATGTTATAGATAATTCATTGCCAAGTAACATTATTTTATTCATTATGTGGGGATCCATCCAAAATGAGCCAATCACATGTGGAAGGTGAGGTGAAGTTTCTAGCCATTAGCAACCACAAAATGGAAACAGGGTGTTAAACTTAAACCCCGGAATGTCTGGCTCTCATGCAGGAGGTGGTACGTTTGTAATCGGAAGAGCACGCAAGTACAAGATTTGGATTTTTGCATAAATCCCTAAACAAGTTTGGATATTCTCTTCTCTTATCCAAAATGGAAACTTGTGAGAGGGAGACCCGTAGCTGCCAACGAATGCCTGTGGCTGTCAATTTGCAACCGAGCTAACACTACTAAACACTGTCATTGCGACTTACAAAATGACTGCTCTTCCCCTCCTTCATTGTACACCCATTCTCTATTCTTCTTCTTCTTATTCTTCACCAATCCATCTCTTCTCTCAAAAGCAATGCCATGTTCATTCTCTGTTCGTTCTAAAACCCAGAAAGCTTCTTCATTTTAAACCTCTCAAAAACCCAAATTTTGCTCTCACAGAATCCTCATCAGAGCCCCCTCAACCCCTCCTTCAGCAACTATCTGTAAGTATCCCTGTTCTTGCACCCCTACACTTGCGCTTTCCTTGCGATTTCTGTTACAACGACATATTTGTTTATGTTTGCTGTTTTCGTTTTGTGGAGTGCAGGATTGCTTCGATTTGCCACCAGATTATTTTCAGCAATTGCCCCGTGATCTGCGGTTAGATGTGAGTTGGGAAATCCTTGTTCTTTTCTGTTTCTCTTTTAAGGCTAAATTTGCGATATGCTTAATTGGTACTTCTTTTCGAGTCTGTGTTGCTTGTTAATGTAGAAAGTTCTCTTTGGTTTGTAGTTAAATGATGCGGCTTTCGATCTTTCCAACGGGCCGGTCATCAATGAGGTGAGTTTTTTGTGTTAATTTCTTCAAGGCCATATGGGCTTTTTGGTTCTTTTAGGAGTTGTAATTGTCGATAACGAGTTCTATTCAGTTTCGCTGGATGTTCTGTTCATAAATTTGTTTTGAGTGGTTCTTAAGAAATTGTGTGAACGTGTAAATCTAGGATGAATAATTCAAACCCAGCTCTTTTATGCTTAATGATGAAGGAATAAAAGGGAAAAACCTTGGCTAATAATTGTGAAATTTTCTTTACGTATCATGGATAGACCAAACAATTAGGTGTCCTGGAATCCTCTTCAAGACGGAAAATTGTGAGCATCGTGCTTATACTGATTAAAACCTCAAGCTCTAGAACCGGCTGGCTGTTGTCAACAATCAATAAAATAACATGAGCAATGGAAGGAAAAAGAACAAAATTTCTCACTTAATGGCCTAGCTGCAAGAGAAAATAGTGGGATATCATTCTGTACCCAAGCATTCTCAAGAAAAGAAGCTACACTTTCTCAAGTAGTGGACTAGTTGCTTGCAACTTCTTCACTGAGTTACTAAAGAACTTATCTGTCATTTCACTTTCAGTGTGGTCAAGAGTTGGGAGAACTCCTATTAAATCTCTCTCGGGCATGGGAACTGGCTGATACATCAACTGCCCAAACTTTGGTAAACAAGCTTCCAATGCTGGAGGGCTCTTTGACTGACAGTGCCAAGTCAGGCAAGACAAGAAATATGCACTTGTGACAGTGGTTAGGTGGCTAAGAGTTTATTCTAAGCTCATATTACCTTTTTTTCTTTTTTTTTTTTTTCTGGTGTAGCATTTGGCAAGCGTTTGGTAACTGCTGGAAGGAGGTTCCAGTCCATGGGACAGTATGGTCAGGGTGAACTACAAAAGGTACCGTAATCACTTCCAAGTTGGCGTGTTTTCTTTCCCTAGTAGAGTTGTTGTTTCAATTCTATGCAAAACATATTCCTGAAAAATATATTTTTACCTTTTTAGTAAGATTTCAATAGATGCATGATTCTGGAGTTTTTAATATGTCCCCAAGAAGGTGAGTGTCGAACTATACTCGTAGAGGCTGTAAAATCTTCAGTATTGCTTTTGATCATTTGTCTAGCTTTTTCTAATGTTCTTGTTCTACATCCTAGGTTGCTATAATTTATGAATATTTTTATGCATTTGTTATTATTTAACATCTAATATCAATCTTTCTAGCCTTCAATTCCTCAAAGACAAGACAACTACTTATAGCTGCTAATCCAAGAATTATTGACTTGTGCCCAATTATAGTATGCTATCCTTAAAAGCCATGAATATATCATTTATGAACTAAACTTGCTGACTTTCACTTTTGACTATTATAGATTGCACAAGCAATGATTGCAACTGGGAAACTTTTATCTGCCAGTTCAATATCAACAGCAAGAAGTGAAGAACCAAAGAAAGAAACTAGAGTCTTAAAGGTAGGTCGTAATGCCATATTGTGTTGGTATGTTGTAAATAACAAAAATAAGTGTCGCGTACAATAAATTTCTTTTCTGCAGTTTGGGGAGCTTCAAGTTGAAATAACACCAGAAAAGGCCAACATAGGTGCTGCGATTGGATTTGTTTTTGGGTAAATATTCCACCTGGATGACTGAAACATGAATCTTCTTTTTCACGTTTTTTTCTAATCAAGAAAAAGAATGTTCTCACTCAACCTAAGATTATGAAAATGAAGGGTCCTTTCATGGGAGCTAGGACAGGGAGTTCAGAGTATTCCAGAGAGCTCGCTGCAGTATGCAAATGAAAATGCTTTACTGCTGGCTAAGGTTTCAAAATATTAACTTCTTAGATTTTACTGGTAGTTCTTATCCTCATCCAACTTAATGGCCTCACGCTAAAAGGTGAAATCCGTGGATGCAGTCTTTAAGAGGAGCTCTGCTTGCACTTTGCTACTCATCTGCAATTTTGTCAGCTTTGACGAGCGTGGGACTTTTCTTACTGGCACGACAGCTGAGTGCAAAGGAAAAGTGATGGACATAGCTGCATTCTTTCATCTATTATTGCTTGTTAGTGCTCCATTCCATCCATGCCACTTTGTTGCACCCACTTCCACCAACATGACAAAAGAAGGATGCTGTTAGTTTTGTGCAACGACTCAAGAAGAGCTAGGTGTGTTAAATATGATCAAGGCATAATAGTGGACTTTATTTTGTTGTTGCCCATTCCCTTTTGAGTAAGGCATCGTGGTTGTCAACATTAGAAGTTCAAGTCTTGTCAGCGAGTTTTAAGTAATACTGTACATACTCCATACAAGATGCACTTGTCCGGGTACTTGAAATTGGATCTTTCTCTAGATTTAACAACACATGAGCTAAAATGTATAATTAAGATATTCTTTTCATGATTGTAATTACTTTAAAACTGTTAGGTCAACAAACTGCTTCCTTAATCTATGCCACCAAAGTCATTAACAAGTGATTTTTCTTATATGAAACTTACGTGAGTTCAAATAGGCAGTAACATGTAACGTTGAATGAAGGGAGAAGAGGGGCACAAGTATTGCTGTACAAGTCCTTAAGGTTTTGGCAGAGGTATAATGGAAGTAGGTATCAAGTTATTGATGCATATTTTTCTTATTTGATTTGATAACGTTGAGAGCTTATTTAGAATCCTTACCCTTATTTATTCCCAACTTATTTTTGACAATTGCTTTTTTCTTGTTAAATCTTGAATCCATATTTTAAAAGTCCTAAGGGTCTGTTTTGAAATAAATTTCGGCTTAGTGTAAGGTAATTAGCTTGATTAGTTCAAAGCTCTCATCGTATCTTATAAATGGTGTCTTTCTACATAATTTGCAGTCCAAAATATGTATCCTAAGTTGTAGAGGATGTCAAAACCCAGACTTAAAATTTTGTAGATGAAGTTGAGGGCACTGGTTTTGACAAACTATTTAATTTTTCAATGAGCAATCTGGTTTGTGAAATTGTACATATTGTTAGTTGAGCGATGTGATCCCTATAAATGAGAACACAAATTTTACTCCGAAATGTCTAACTAAGATTTTTCATTCTTGTAATTCATTTTGAACAACAAACTACGTCCTTAATCTAAGTTAGATTTACCAATGCCAAGGTCATTACCAAGTGATTTTTCTTATAAGAAACTTCTATTTGAGTTCAATTAGGTAGAAAAAATATAATGTTGAATGAATACTCTACAACAAAACAGACATTTGGCTACTTTTTTTAGCGACGACTTGAAAATTGCTGCTAAAAGTCAGCTTTTTGGCAACGATTTATAAATTCGTGCAAAAGTCAAGGCTTTTGCGACGATTCACACGACATTTTGAGACGGTTTATGTATTTCGCTGTCAAATGTCGAGCCTGTGGCGATGAAGCAACAAATTCGTCGCTAAAAGTCTATATTTTTGCAACGCATAAAATTATCGTTCCCGTCGTCAAAAGTTGGACTTTTGGTGACAAAAATTTAAAATCGTCGCCAAAAGTTAATATTAAAGATTTAAAAGTTAATAATGTTAAAAAGATAATTTTTTAATGCTAAATGTGCTTAACAATTCAAAGGTTAATTATAATTGACATTATATATGATTTTTCATTTTTCATTTGCTTTTTTTATAAATTTGTTTAAATAGATAATGCATTAAAACTATAATTTTTTTAAAATTTATGGATTTATACACAAATAATTCTTTAATGATGCCGTACATAGTACGCCTCCTTTCATGCAAATATTTCATGAAAATATTGAGCATCTAAAAATTTTAAAATGTTTTCAAAGTTTTAAACAAATTGTTAAAAACACATGATAGTTAATTAAAAAAGATAAACAACCTTTTTTAATTTTCTTTTTGGATATAAAAAGATAAAGATACCTAAAATTTTAATATTAATAAGATCAAAATATAATAATTTTAAGTTGACTACTATTCTTAATCATTAATATTTATTAGCAATAAAATAATAATAAATATTAATATTAAAATATGGTAAGCAATATAATATAATGATATATGGTAAGTACTATAAGATGTTAATTAGAAGTTTAACAATTCTTATAAAAGAAACAATAAATAAAGTTTTATGTTTATTCTATCGAAAAAGAAAAGAAATAATTATTTTTTTGGATTCTAAGTAATATGAGACTCAGTAGAAAAGGTAAAGAAGTTCCTCATGTCTAAATTCCTAAGAAAGGTCATTCCGTATTTGAAGGCATCAATTAAAGTAGTCAAAGATCTTCCCTCAGGTGTTAGGTTATTAACATCCTTTTCCAATAACTTCTTGACTTTAGAGATATAGTGAATAAATCCCCCGATGCAGTATGGATCACTGAATTAGATGAACTGTCAGTAGAATGCGTTTCACTTAAGAAACAATCAGTACAGAACTTAAATAGCTAATTAAGTCAAACAGTATAACATACCCAAATTTGAGCAAATGCACACTTGATCGAATAGACATAGTATTTGGAATCGATGATTGTTCCAAAACAATCGATTTTCCCAATCCTATACCGATGATCGAGGCATTTCCACAACCTCCATTTTCATCTTTGTTCTCTTGAAGATTTGAGGAAGCTTTACATAACACATAGTATATACAATCAAATGTTTATCTGATAGCTTCCTAACAAAAAATAAGATAGAGATAATTAAGGAAGAGAGGTAATTCAGATGATACTAAAAACCTTGAAGAAGAAGATCGACTATGAAAGGCAAGGGGTTATTAGTGTTTGATGAGGAGATTTATTCTGCATCAATTTTTTCTTCATTAGGGAGAATTTTGTCATATTCCTCTTAGTGGGGCCCATTTCTACCATCGAAAACTAGTTGCTATGTAGACATTTCGTGATGAATTAATGTTAACAATTTTATTTTGAAAAGTCAATTTAGCATAAAATTCATTACGTTTAATTACATTCTTTTGGTAATCAAATGTCATAAATTCTTAGGGGTGGAATAAATTGATCTAAAATTGAATGGATAAATGTTGAAAACATAATGAAGTACATAAACATCCCTTTCAAGAGTTAAATACTCTCACAAACTTTTCATACAATTAGTAGGCTTTCCTTAAAGAAACATTGATGGTGGGAAGAAAACATCAACCCATATACAACCAACACAAAAACACAATTGATTATTTTCTAAACCCAAACACAAACAAAAACTCATACAATATAAGAAGAAAACAAAGCCCACATAAACTCTAAAACGTAGCAGAAAAATAAAGCACAACAAAAGGAGAGTTCTTGAAAATAGAAAAGAAGAACAATACCAACACAGGACACGATGTTCATTCGACGGTGATGACTACAACACAAGAGACAACGACCACAGAGGAGACAATGCTTCTTTGAAAACACGACTACTAACACAGAAACAAAGAGAGTTTTGTTTTTGTGTTTATAATAACCTAGTAGAAAACGTCGTTTGTTGTTAAACAAAATGATGTCATTTTTTATTAATTTGGAAGAAATATACCATAAGGCGATGATTCATATAATCGTCACCATATGGTGGCCCATTAACATTTGGCTTGACCTTTGGCGACAAAATTATATAGAATATATAAATTTTTTTATAACAATACCAAATTTTATATAACAAACACATAATTATGATTAAATAGACTATATATTACATAAGTAAGATATGAGAAAATTTATCTATTATCTATGCATTCATAAATCATTATACTAGTTACAATTATTATCTATACATTCACATAACATTATATTAATTACCATACCTAATTATATTTATTGCAATATAATTAAAAATAATTACAATTGAGTAAAAAATGAAAATAAATATTACATATTAATATCATATTCTTAAAAATCAAAATTAATATTATGGAAAATGATTGTAAGTCTAAAAATAAATTTAGTTAACAACAATGCCATTTCTTCCAATTTATAAAACTAAATTCACAAAATTAATTTATATTACATTAATTAGTTTTTTGATTAATCTCTTTTAAAATATATCATATGAAAATTAATTTTTTCACAAAACTTTGTTTATTAAACATAAATTATATAATATTTTATATAAATGATATATTCCAAAAAAATTGATATATTAAAAAAAGTATGATAAATATGAAAAGAATTGGCGACAATTTTATAAAATCGTTCCCAACGCTAAAAGGCATCAACGTTAGTGGTTATTACCATAAATCATCACCAATTGTGAACAACAAACGAAGTCATTGTTGTTTGTGGCTACAACGTTTAAAAAATTAGTAGAAAACAATGTTGTTTGGTTTAACAACAAACGACATTGTTGTGGGGCTTCGGCTTCAACTTTTTAATTCAAATGAAAATGACGTCATTTGTTTTAACAACAAACGAAACAAACGACGTCGTTAGGGGGGGTTGATAGACTTCTCCTTCTAAATGAAAGAAATTTTGTATTTCTAAAATGTCATGGTATTCAAAAAATTAGTTAACACAATTGAACTACTCAATTAATTCATCACCATAATACTTAAGAAATGAAAATTGGTTGTCCTCCTTTTGCATTGGACAATTGTTTGTTGCATTCGTTGATCTTGCTTAAGTGTAGGTCTTGTTTTGTAAGCTTGACTTCAGAGATTTACTAGTTGGTGTAACCAACTCCATTATGCTCTAAGTTATCTTGAAGTCCCCTAACGTCTGTTCCTAAATTCCCAATTAGCCATAGCGTATACTTTCTTTGTTACCTTAACTTCACTAATCTCATTCAAGCATTGCTAATTATTTGATCAAATTAGATGAATATTTAATTTTAATTTGTGTGATGTGCCTTTTGGTTTAAGGTTATGTATTTCTTCTAATGGCTTAATTGAATCGAACCAGGGCCAATTTCATAATCAGTTTACTAACTTTCTTCGTCCATCATCCATTGCCCGTCATCCATCGGCTTCAATTGTCCCTCCATCCATGTAAGTCATCAAACTTTTGTTTAATTTTTATGTTCTACTTGAATAGAGAAGAATTTGTGTGAATGGAAGGGGAGCTTGGGTTTTGTATTTGAACTTATATTGATTAATCAAGAACTAGTAACATAAGAAATTCACGTATAATTATGGATGACTTGAGAAATAATAACCCCTAGGATGGTGCATAGACTGGAAACCCATGATGCAACTTCTTAGAGGTTTATCGGTGAAATATTTTATGAGCCTAAGAGTCACAGTAAGAAGACCCTTTCTTGATTCATGTGGTCTAATAATGCCACATGATGATGATTTTCAAGATCTTGATCATGATAATTGAAGGTAATAAAAGTGTTGTTTATATTGTTTGAAATGTATTGGTGTGGTGATGTTTGAGTTATGTTAATGGATAGAAAAGCTTGGTAATATTTGAAGGTGATCTTTGGAGTAATAATATGAATGCCAAGATAATTAAAAGGAGGCTAATTAAGTTTGCACATTGAAATTAAGGAGACTTCTTTTTAAAGTTTTGTTATCCAACAAGCGCAAATAAGTATATACACAACATGGAAGAAGATACACGACCTTGTAAGAAGATACACAGCCATGTAACAACATAAATATAGTCGTATATGTAAAACAAATTGTTAATGTTTGAGTTATGTTTATGTGTATTGTTGATCTTTGAATTATAGATATCCAATATAATGGCACCTGGTAGAAACAAAAGGAAAAAGGGCAAGTATCGAAATTGTTCCTCCTCCACAACAACGAGATTAATCAAATCCTAGCCAATAATAACAATCAACTTCATCCACTAATGAAGCTAGTCAGCAACAATCTCTATCTTCCTCAACTAGTACTGAGGGATCTGCAGGTTTGTTAATCTTTAACACCTGTAAATTGACTTATGCTCAAATATATATGTTGGAACCCATTACCGGATATCCAACCTCTTAGAAAAACCAAACTAAATCAGAGCATTTTCACTCTTGCTCTGATACCATAATTGTTGGATCCCGTCTCCGAAACCCAACTACTTAATCCGAAACCTTCATACTTATACATGATTATAAACTCAATTAAAGTCCTCAGACTAAATCTTGTAAGATTCATCTTAATTTCCGTCAATAAAATTGA
>JANZLH020000046.1:29926-56320 GCA_026770325.2 Erythroxylum fimbriatum
GTGCCTTCCCTTGTTTTGCAGGTACTATCACGTTGAGATCATCGCGGAGGTTAATCGATTCATGGATCCAAACGATATAACACAGCACGGCCAAAATCCGGCTGAACCATATAAATTTCACATAAAGAAATCAATTATATAATACATAAATTAATTCATAATTCAATTTAAATGAAACTATAATTCGATTAATGTAGATCATTGCAATTGAGTTTCGTTTATTTTTAAAAATAAAATAATACTTTAACACCTATAAATAACTGGAGTGAAAAACACCATTTAATTAATACATTAATCGCAAGAGTCTCAGGTGATGTTGAAGCCCAAAGCGCAAAAAAGGCCCACCTAATGACAAAAGCAACGAACACATCACAAAGTAATACGAATGCCTTTCTCTTTCTTCCGCCATTCCCATTTCCTCATACACACAGCTCCCACAAAGTGGAGGCCATTGTTGCCAACTCAGACCCAACACACACACACACACGCACAAAACATACGCTCTCCCTTCTTCTCTCTAACACAACACTGTTTGATGCGCTTACTTCTTCATCCAAACCCAATCAAAACCCCACTTTTCCATCGCTTCAACCCCACCAAACTCCTCTCCTCCTCCTCTTCTTCTCCGAGATCGTCTTCGTTCCTCCGAATGGCGATCCCTCCAAAGCAAGCTGCCGCCTCATCCTCATCCGCCGCCGGGGAAGGCCTTGCTAGTAGGTTCTGGATCAAGTCCCGAAGGGAGTCTATTTTCTCTATGTACACTCCGTTCGTTTTGAGCTTGGCTTCTGGAACGCTGCCGATTGAGGCCTTTAGGCATTACATCTCTCAGGATTTTCACTTCCTCAAAGCCTTCGCTCACGCGTAAGTACATGTTCTTGCGATTCTCCACTTTCTGATCATTTATTGGTGGTAGTAGCTGCTTGTTGAAATTGAGAGACTGATAGATGATTGTGATTGTAAATTGTTTTCTCAATTGATTGTCTAGTTAGTGAGAAAATGTTTGAGCCTGGGAGGGTAAGTTGGTGCTAAAGATAAGTTCCTTATGTTGATTTGGGATGGCACATAGATCGCTTAGGTAGTAGAAAAAAAAAATAAAACTTATGTGTTATATTTTACTTTTTGGTTGTTGAGAAGATGCTTTATTATAAGGATATATAGATAAATTTAGAAGTGGCTGCTTGGTAATGGGTAAAAAGGTGCTTCCTTTCCCGTAGTTTCTTGGAAGAACATCAATAACCATTATGGATTTTATAATTCGAAATAGACTGATTTTACTCGAGAAACTACGTCTCCAAAGGCTTGCATCTGTACCTTGGCTCTTCACTGGTATCACTGCATACTGCTTTAGCCCGTATTTAATCATAATCATCACATGATAAAGCAGTTTTGGTTCCATGGAAGACTGGTGGCTTTCATTTTTGTACGTTTTGTGTGTGAGAGAAGCTGCTATTTCCCATGAACTGGTGGACTTTTCCTATTCTTTCTGACATCTTTTATCCCAAGCTTCGATACAAATTATTGGGTTGTCTCTCCTTTTTGTTTGTCAGAACATGTAGTGCATGAGTGGGTATTAGTTCTAACGTGAGGGAGGAAAGCTATATAGTTTCCGCTTCTAAGTCTAAAGAAAATAATATACTTTCCTAAATATTAAGGTCCTTTCAGTTGCTGAGTAATGCTAGGATGAAAATTGAAAATAAAAAAAGGACAAAATTAGTTGATAACTAGTTTGTCATTTGTTTGTGAATGTCCACAAAGCCATTTCCTTCACTTTGTAACAACGTTACTGTTTAGAGCTTTCAATCGTTTATATCACTTTTCTGGCAAAAAGAGTACATAAAACATGCCTTTTAAAAGTCACTGCTTCTCTTATTGTCATTTCTTACCTACGAACTGGAGTGCTAGATATTTAATTTGAAATAAAGTATTTATGTTCTGAGTTGAGTTTTACTTTTGGATGTGTAGTGAAGAAATCTAAACTTAATTTATCTCTCATACCTAGCCCTGTCTAAACATCAGTAGAGTTCCCTTCTTGTTTCCAAATTCCCTCTTTCTCGCTCTTAGGTTTGATATTTTGTTGAATTTTTTAGGTATGAATTGGCAGAAGAGTGTGCTGATGATGATGATGCAAAGATAGCAATCTCGGATTTGAGAAAGGGTGTGTTAGAGGAGCTAAAGATGCATGATGCATTTGTACAGGTTAGATTTAAATATGTTTCTCTCTTTGTCTTTCACTCTCTTTGCTGTCATCACCCACTTATTATAATGATTTTGGTCTATAAAAGAATGGATACCTGAACTTAATATTGACAACTGTTATTTTTTGAGAAGCTGTTTTCACATAATCTCTTTGTATAACCGATGCATGTGTGCATTCTTTTGACATGGTTGAGAAATTATGGTGCTTAAGGTTCAATTTATGCAGGAATGGGGTATAGACCCTACTAAGGAGGGGACTGTAAGTACCGCTACTGTTAAATACACAGATTTTCTACTGGCCACAGCCTCTGGCAAGGTTGAAGGAGTAAAGGCTCCTGGTAAACTTGCCACCCCTTTTGAAAGGACAAAAGTTGCAGCTTATACTCTTGGTGCCATGACACCTTGCATGCGGCTGTATGCCCACATAAGTATGGAAATTCAAGCACTTACTGGTTCGGAAGAAAGCAGCCATCCTTACAAGAAATGGATTGACAATTATTCATCTGAGAGTTTTCAGGTAAACCTACTGCAAGAAACTGCATTAATGTTTTGTGGAGCCAATCTGGTTGATCCCAGTCCAGGAGCAAATATATACTACGTAAATGATGTTATTTCAGAATTGGATTTTTGAACAATGGTATCCTTTAAAATGTAGGCTTCAGCTCTTCAAACTGAAGATTTGCTGGATAAACTTAGTGTATCGTTGACAGGCGAAGAGCTTGACATTATTGAAAAGTTGTACCACCAAGCCATGAATCTTGAAATAGAGTTCTTCAGTGCTCAGCCACTTACACAACCAACTGTAGTTCCTCTGATAAAAGAGCATATCCCTGCAGAAGATCGCCTCGTGATATTTTCCGATTTTGATTTGACTTGTACTGTTGTTGATTCCTCTGCCATTTTGGCTGAGATTGCAATAGTAACAGCACCGAAATCTGATCAGACTCAACCTCAAAATCAAATTGCTCGGATGTCATCAGCTGATCTCAGGAATTCGTGGGGTCTCCTTTCTGGACAATACACAGAAGAGCATGAACAATGCATTGAAGGCATCATGCCCCCTGAAAAAGGTACGATCATTATTTTATTTGCCTCATAATACTCAATTTTTAAACTCCTCTATGGCTGATGTAAAATTTTGAGTAAGATTGTCAATACCTTAGAGTTCTTATGACTATTATGATATTGCAGTGAACTTCAACTATCAAACTTTGTGCAAAGCACTCGAGCCTCTTTCCGACTTTGAACGAAGGGCAAACTCTAGAGTCATTGAATCTGGAGTTCTGAAAGGTTTGAATTTTGAAGACATAAAACGTGCTGGTGAACGTCTAATTCTTCGAGATGGCTGCACTAGTTTCTTTAAGAAACTTGTGAAGAATGAAAAGTTAAATGCGAACGTCCATTTTCTTTCATACTGTTGGTGTGCTGATCTAATTAGATCAGCCTTGTCATCTGGTATGTTCTAATCATTCCAGCAATAATCTTTCCCTTTGACCATTTGTCTTTTGAGGGCAGAGAGTAAAAAGACCATCTCATTGTTTGTTGTTGCCCAACGAAACTAATAAGAGATTTATCTTCTATATTCAACTATTTATGTGCTTTTATCTTGTAGCAGGAGGTTTGGATGCACTAAATGTACACGCAAATGAGTTCACTTTTGAAGAATCAATATCAACAGGTGGGATTGTAAAGAATATAGAATCTCCAGTGGACAAAGCTAAAGCTTTCAACAACATCTTGAAGAACTATGGCAATGACAGAAAGAATTTAACTGTTTATATTGGGGATTCGGTTGGGGACTTGCTTTGTCTTCTTCAGGCTGATATAGGCATTGTCATTGGATCTAGTTCAAGCCTAAGGCGAGTGGGAAGTCAATTTGGGGTGTCTTTTGTACCTTTATACCCTGGCTTAGTGAACAAACAGAAAGAGTATATTGATGGAAGCACTGTTAGATGGAAAGGGCTTTCTGGCACTCTATACACTGTTGCTAGCTGGGCTGAAATACATGCTTTTATTTTGGGGTGGTAGAATCAATTTTTTGCTCGCACATCCTCCTCTTCATGTTAGTTAGGACAAACCAAGTTATCGTCTACATATAATGGAACACAGATACGAGTCTTTGACCAATTTTATTAGTGGTCGCATATCTGCTGCTGTTTCCTCTCATATATTCTCCACAAGGAAGTCAATGTCATTCTATTGGTGCATAATTCTGTCAACTAGGTATTGACCGTCTCCCATGCTTTCGTCCTTCCCTCATTATTACTGGTGCCAAATCTGTATCAATGCATTTGATGTCAAAGAATTTTTTGTTTCAGGGTTTCAGAGACTTTTAAGCAGCGTAAAGTGAAGTTCTTATGAATTTGTTTTTGTCCATATTTCATATCTACATACTGCTGTTATATTTGTAATATTGGTGGATTATTGTCCCTGTTCAAAATTTGGCAGGAATGGGAAATTGGAAAAGATTGTATGTGAATTCTGAATGACACAATATTGAAAGGCTCCAAGTAACCCCTCTCAATTTTTTGTATCTTGCTACGCATACTTAATGATTACCGGATGAATTTGGTTCTCTGAACTCCTATTAGCGATTGTTTTTAAAGTTTATCAAATTTCTTTTGGCCTCCTAATTATAGTATTTTATTTTCTTTCTCATCCCTTTCCCTTATATAGTACTTAGCATATGTATTTGTGTATTAGGCTATATAATAAAGCAGAAGACCCTCAGGATAGTTTGACATGTATGATTAAATACAGTTATGAATATATCTTTAAAAGCAGTAGTAGAAGTTAGATGAGTAGTGGTACTTGATTTATGACACATCAGCTCCTAAGAAACATCATGTGGATGACATGCAGACATCACAAAGTATATAAAGTTGGAGCTCCACGTCGGTGGTATGACTCGTTCTTACAATAATTAAAAATATATCTATGAGAGCTTCGACACAACATATGCTCTTTATGTTAACTTTTATGTGCTGATGTGTCAAGTATGCCTTTTTATATATTTTTGATAAAATTATTAGTGTCAAAATGCATATCACAAGCAGTTAGCATTAAAAGCCATGATGGAAAAGAAGTAGGTCAAGTCTTGGATAGAAAAAAATTCAAGGAATCGTTTCTCTAGCGTTGCTTCCTCACGTCGGAACATACTTGAAATGAACAAAAGAAAGCATTCAATTTTGATAGATCCAACGACAATAACCAAAACTATTAAGGTTGGGATCACTATCCACTGGAAAAGGTGTAGTTGTTTTGCAATCTAGTTTGTTTCCAAAATTGAAATGCTAATACAACTGAAATAAGTTAGAATTCTAATTTTTTAAGGCAAACATAGTTACCTTTGCTGTACAAAATTTTAATTTTAAGAGCATGAACAAGGAGTTAGATCTTTATTAAACTTATTTCAACTTTAGTATTTAGAATAGTATTTAATTTATAAGAATTCTATTTTAAATTCCAATATCTAAGTGGATATTTAAAATTCTTTAAAGAAGAAAGTCACTATGAATAAAGAAATGTTTTCCTTTTCAGTTATCTATCTGATTTGTAAGCAATAAATTTGTGTAGACATTTAAAAGAACCTTTATATAAGAACTACCATTCTCATACTCGATCGAATAAAGGTAGGGTGACTAACTCAAACTCTCTTGCTTATCCATGCTAGCCATTTAAAAAGGTGTAGAGTTCCTATTTTATGATTTTTATTAGAAAGCTCCAATCTATTCTTTTCTTGAATCAACCCATTAAAAAGATTTATTGTAAGAGATTTAATATTAATTGATATTTAAACTTTTACCAAAGTATTATCAGTTCGTAGTAAAAATCAATAGAAAGTTAAAAAAATTGACAACCTTCTACTATTGCCAATAGTTTTTTTTTCATTAATATGGTATTGTTGCTGAATATCCGTAAAAGTTCCAGAAGTATATCCGCATAAAGACTCATTAGTTTTAACATGAACTTCATTGTAATCTATCTTTTTTAATACTTCACTCCACACTTGATCAGAATCATCAGTTTCAAGAATTAAATCATCATTATCAGAAGGTAAAGAAAGCTTAGATAAAGTAGAGCACACAACTTTAATTTTCTTTACCTGCTAGATCAAATAAGGTAAAAACTCGAATCTTTGATCTTTCTTTAACAATATTTGAAAAGGTCTCTTTATCTTGGATAGATTTTGAATAAAATTATATGCATAATTTAATACGCCTAAAAAGCTTTGGACTTGTTTTATAACTTGTAATTTATCTAGAAATTGTGAAATTTTCTTAAGAATGTGAGGTTGAAGTCTAACTTCTTTACCATTTATTTCCATTCCAAGAAATTCTATCCCAGTTTGACATATCATAGCCTTTTTTTTAGAGAGAGCAAGACCATGTTTTTCACATAATTCTGCAAATGTAAGAAGATGCATAATATGTTGTTACAGTCATATAGGTTTAGGGGAGAAATTTGCCATGATAACTTTGTTATATTATTTAAATTATTTGTTTAGAGTACTTCGGTTCTTAATTCTTATTTTTTTTCCCATTTGGAATCTCTGTCCTTTTAATATTGGTCGAAGGTACATTTTAGTCCCTATTCTTTTAATCAAAAGTTTAGTTAAACCTTAACATTTTTTAGTATCTTAAAAAGACACTAATATTTTACAAACTATGCTATTTAGCCACTAGAATTTTTGTCAATATTCCACTAGTATGTCTTATGTGACATTTTCTTAAGTTAACGGCCTACACTAGCCACTTTAGTGATTAATGTGGACCTCCTAATTGTTTGAAATCCTAAATTTATGGATTTAGGGTTTTAAACCCATGAAACCCTAAATTATAAAACTAAATTCAGGTTGTTTATTAAAAAAATGGGAAATAAATGCTAGTTTTCTTAAACTGCCTTTTCTTTTCCTAATTAGTGATCACTCTTCAAGTGTAAGTTTGTTACAAGAATAAAGATAGGAAAGATTGAGAATTGGTACATTATTGTGTCATTACTTTTTATGGAGATGATGGTTTGTACAAAAACACAAAAGAATGGTTGATGCTTGCTCCGTACTGTATTCAACATAAGAAACTCATATTAGGAGTAACTTACAATTCACCAAAATTAAAGAAAAGTTATCATATGGAAACAGAATTACAAACCCAAAAATCCCAAATCATATATAAAATACCAGCACCAAGAATGCAAGAAAGGCTACAGTAATGGTTGCAAGTGAAGTGTCTTAAAAAATGTTATATATTGCTTGTCACATTCTATTTAGGTTTAAAACCTTAAATCGACAAGTCTAATGTTTAAGACAATTTGGGGGTCTACTTCAACTACCTACATGGCTAAAATAAAACCTTAAATTTAAAAAAATTTTCACATAAGCAAGACCAATATAGCCATGATAAAAATTTGGAGTTATGCTAATCTAAGAGTTAAATCACACATTAAAATTTTAAAGTCTTTTTTTGTACATTCATAAATATTAGCATCCCACTTAAATTTTGGTAAGAACATTAAGGATTGAAACATAACTTCAACTTTGTCTTTGAATGGTTTTGATTTATTAAATTAAGTTGAAAAGTGAAGATATGATACAAGTATGAATATTTGATATTTTTCTTTACAAAAATAAGTGTCTCTTTATCTTTTTGGTTGATTCAAATGATAAATATGCAATAATTAATATAAATTTAACTTTTATAAAAGTTCATAAATTAATAAGAAATTTTAATTTTCCTCTTTTTTTATTGTCAAACATGACTTGATCATTCTAAAATTTTCTTTGTTATGCAAATTAAGATCACATTATTGAGTTTATTGATTAAAATGAAAAGAGCATTTACATTAACCTTTTTAAATTCTTAAAAATCTTACCTTGATTATATTTACCAGATAACCATTATTTTTATTCATGTCTCGTTTCTTTGTTAAATCAACCACAATATGTGTTACCTTAAGTCTTTTCAATTAAACTTTCGAATCTTGAAGAGAAAGGTTTGATTAATTACTTGCATAAAAATGATATTTCACCTAAAAAGTTTAAAGTAAGGTGATTAGGATCGGAGTAATTTAAGTTGTAATGTTCCAAATTCAAATAAATAAAAAATGATAAAGGAAAAAAGAATATACATACATACATACATACATACATATACACACATATATATACACGTGTGTATGTGTGTGTGTTGTCATGACTTGATGAAAGAAGTATTTAAGATGACTTAAGGCTAAGATTCTTACAATGAGATCATAAACCCCTTTTAATAATTTTAACTGAAATTTCCTTTTTATCATACCTTACCCAAAAACCATTACACCTTATTAAAAACTCCTAATGGTTCAGATTGATATATTATAAGCCTATGGAAATATTATTCCATGTTTTGGTTCAAAAGCTTAATGATGTCCTAAATACCTTGAGTGTAGATAATTAAATCAGTGAGAGAGTTATTGAATGTTGCTACATTTTGATTTTGAAGAGACTATTAAGAAGATAAGTTACTTGCTTTGGTTTTAAAAAAATTTATAGTATAGAATACATTTTTTCTTTATTGTAAATTGATTTAGTTCTATAAGACATAATGATTAGTAGTTATTTACTAGTTAGGGATAAGGCTGTGTACTACTAAACCTCCTCAGACCCTGTATGTCAGCAAGATTTATATTAGGTGTTGTTGTTGTTGTTATATAGATAAATTGAGAAAGGGAAATGAAAAAATAAAAAGAAATATATTGAACTTGAACTATTATATACTTAAGGACAATCAATATCTTAGTGTAAGAAAGTTTGATAAAATGTATAATATTAATATAATCTAATCTAGTTTTGTACTAAACAATAAAAAATATATATTTGAACCTAAGATAAGCTTAGAATTGAAATTTTAAATACCAACTGGAAAAGTCATAAATCATGGAATAAGTTTGATGCAAGATATGGTGATAAAATATTTTAATAAATAATACAAGAGTACACTGTATTAAGAACAGGAGAAAACAACTATCAATAGAAAACTTCAATAAATAAGACATGATCATCAATATCAAATTCATACCTTATAAATTATTTTAAGATAAAAATAGGGATGACATTAGGTCAAGTTAGACCAAGCTTGCCAATAGTCTGACTTGCCTGACACTTATTACCCAGGGATCAAACTCAATATAAATCTTGATTAAGCCTAGGATTGAACTGACTTAAAATTTAGTTAAGCTTAGGATGAACGAACCAAACCTAACTAGAACCATTACCAAAATATGTCATTTTGGTTTATAAGTTCTTAACGATGTCATTTTGGTATAGAAGTTTGAGCTAGGGTTTAGGTCTACTCCTTAACCCGAGTTTGACCGAAGTTCATTCAACCTAGGCCTGGCATATTATTCTATTTGTTTTACCATAAGTGCATATTGCAGTTGTAGTTAAAATTAGCGAGTATGGCTCAATCCTGTGAGGATTGCCGATTAGTTATAGATGTATAATTGACTATAGTTGCATAATTGACTATACTTTTACGCCCAAATTTAATGTATTTTACTTGATATTTTATACAATTGGTATGTATTTGGCACTTAATTCATCTCAAGTGTGTATACAGGTGATAATTGCATTCATGGACTTAAAGGAGAGGAGTTTGGGTAAAAACATGACGTAAAACAAATAATCGACAAATCTGAAGGAATGCACAGTCGTACACTTTCCCATGGTCGTGCATTTTTGCGATATCTAACGAATTCTGATTATGCAAGATATGATACATGCCTTACAAGAGACCGTGCATCGAGCAAAACCTAGAATTTCATATAAAAGCAATGTTTCAGAGATAAATGAAAGGGGGAAGTGGCAGGCATCATTTTGAGGAGTGCAAAGGTGATTCTATAGGCAAATTGGAGCTTGAGGAGTGGAGACGTGGAGATTTTATTGACGGATCCACCAAAACGCAAGATCAGATGTCTACATCATTAGAATACTAAATAGAGAACAATAAGGGAGATTTAGAATTATGATTTCATTGTTTTCTATTATGTTTTCTGTATACATGTATATGATTTCATATTCGTTGATGTATAACTAATTTTTCTGTTAGTATTAGGCTAGATGAACCCTTTTTCATACCGAAACATGTTTTGATTATTTTGTGAATGCAATTATGTTGTTTGATTATTGCGATCCAATTATTTTTTTATTATTGTCTATTAATGTGATTTATTAGACTTTAATCTGATTTCATACATAGCGATTGAGAAATTCTAGGTTTGAATAAATCTACAATAGTTGGAAATAGTTGATTGCAACCTTAAAAATATGATGACATAAATCTTCCTAATTAGAGACAAACTTAATAGAGGGATTCATAATACGGTAACACAATCCTATAAAATTTAACCTGAATAATTCAGTTAAAAATCTTAGGATTAGTTGCTAGTAGACTCAAGGTCAGCTACTAGCATACTTTAGAAGTCTCCACAGTCCAATTAATCAACAACACAATTGCAGGACAAAATATCAATCAGTTAAAGATTTAGGAGGATTCGACACTAGATACTAGTTATTTGATATTGATAATAAATAGATGATTATTTTAATTACTTAACTTTAATTTCTTTAATTCAACCACAATCAATTCTTAAGCTAGATAATAGAATAATGGTAACTACTAGAATTTACCGTCTTTGTGGGATCGACCCGTATTTTCCAGTACTAGCTACAGCTACACCGTGCACTTGCGGTATTAAAATATTGACTACTCACAAAAAAAGGTCAATTAATTAGCTATCTACAACTTACAAATTTAATAAACTAGATCAAATCTTTATCGATAGTTGAATAAAGAAAAGAAAATAACAAAAAACCTAAATACTAATGCAATCAATGATAAAAATTTGTACCAAACTATAAATTAACTACATTTGGGTCAGGTTCTTCTAGGGGTTTACTATATTCACTTTCACGTTTGATTAACGAATCATTCTAGCTTCTTGTATCAGTAAAAGTACTTAACTTTGACTTTATTCTCTCTCGAGGCATATAATCCCTATTTAGAGATTAATTAATCGAAATCTCTTTTGATTCTAGACATTTTAGGAATTCCTTAAATCGTTATGTGAACTCTCTTGATAGATTTTACCCTAACTTAGGAAGATCATGCAACTTTTTATCTTATAGCTTGCAACTCTTTTGGTAGATTTTACCCTAACCTAGGAAGATCTTACAGATTTTTATCGGATAGCTCACACTAATCCCTCTTTACATACATCTCATGTCTCGAATCTCAATTCATAAATCATATGTTGAATCTTCCACTTTCACTCCTTTAATTCAATTAATTAGAAAAGAATGACAAGAAAACTAGAATTTCACTAATAAAAGAATGAGTTAAAGTACATCATATTTTAAGTTCTACCACCAAAATCTATATCCTGATTAGTTTTTTGTTAGCCAAAGTAAAGAAAACATTGTCTTGAATCTTGAAATCTTTCAAAGAATTGTAGAATTCCTCCTTTATCTTCAAAGAATGATGAATCATTGATCAAGATTAATGCACTTCAATTGTTCTTTAGTTAAAAAAAAGTTTTAATTTATGTCTTTTTTCCGCCATTAAAAATTTGAAGCCCTAAGTTTTAATGAGCTACACAACCCTATATGTAACATCCTGTTCACATACTAAGGATTAGGACCCAAAATTTCAGTACATGTGAGCTCAAAGAGAGATTAAGGAAATGCATTTTCTTGCTCATGCATAATGTTAGCATATATGCACATAAATATTGAATCTTTGCACATAAAAAAAAGTGGTACATGCATTCAATGACAACTTCTGGGTATAATTGATATTAAATGTGATTTTATTGAAAATGAGAAGTAAAGGGAGTAGAAAGAGTGATCTTGGTATGAGTTGTGATAAGAAAAGATTTGGAAACAAAATTCATAATTGAATGGAATTATGATTAATGCATTCTATCTCATGAATGCATTAATGCATTCATGCAATTGTGATTAATGCATTCTATCTCATGAATGCATGAAACTTAATAGCTGTTGTGACCAGAGTAGCCACCGATCAGAGCTTAAAGCTCAACGAGTGAAAATAAGCTTCGAGCTCAAAAGTGAATCAGAGCCTTGTATCCCCCATGCGGATAAGGGACAGTTATCAATGAGCCATATATGGGACAGTTTAGGTACTCGATCACAACAAAGTAACAAATGAAAAGTGAGTCTTATGTGCACTGCATATGCATAATATGAATGATTAAGTGTATTGAATGTGAAGTGTGAAATTGAATGTAAGTTGTGAAATTAAATGTGAAATGTGAAATAATGTGAAGTATGAATTAAGTGTTACGTGATTGGGTGAGCCATCGATGATGGTCACTCATTGAGTTCACAAAACTCACCCAAAATTTGTAAATATTTTTCAGGATCAGAAAAATACCCCGTTAGGTCAATGGGAGTATATCGACAACATTCAAGTGAATGATAGAGGTGAGGATCAGTTTACGTCTGCATTGCATTTTCTCTATTTTGTATTGAATTGTATATTCCGTAACTTTTTGTATAAATTTGTATTTCGAAATGACTCAAGTATTTTGTATTTGTGAAAGAGCCCAATGGCTATTGAAAATTTTGTTGATGGTTTTGTGTTAATTGAAAATGTTTATGAATGAATGTAGGCCCAATTTGAGTATCGATTTCTGCATATTATGGTTGTAGTTTCAAAAAAAAATTATACCGATTTTTGAATGATTGAATGCTCTAGCACGCTACCCTCGTGAGGCACGGATTCAGATATCACCCCCGATGTCAGGTTCGAGTCTTGCAGAAGTGGGGTGCTACACTATATACATGTCCATTTAGCTAGTTGTATACTCCGTGTAATTCTCTAGAAATTAGCATTGCTAACATGGGTTTATACATGGGACATGTATGACACTGTGTTCTTCATATGGGATATAACACAAGGCATATAGGGTACGCTGAAGAAATAGAAGCAATCACTTCCATATATAGCCCTTAATATAGTATCGTACACTATGTCCTGTTATACGTTTCTTCTCTAAATCTTCCAAAATTACTTTATCTCATTCCAATTCTTCTTCAATTTTGCTTCTTTTCCTTGTATAGGTAAAAATATGACTTGAAATGACAAAACTTCTTAAATTAAGCATCAAATCTTTAAAATTCATCTACATCAGAAGCAATGTGCTATGAAAGTAGTGCCAAAAATAATATAAGGCTAGCATACATCAACTATTGACTTCAGTTACTTAAGGCTGAAATTTTCAATCCTAGATAAGAGCAAGAACTGAATGCTAGAAAGATATATCCGTTAAATTTATTTTGTCTTATCATTATTTGAATGGAATTCATAATTGTATTTAGAGGTAAGAATAAATTTATTGATCAAATTATCTTATCTAATTAGGAAGATAAACTCATATCTTTAGGAGATTCTTAAGGATTTGAAAGAAAATATTCCTTGAAAAAATGTGTAAGATGATTTTCTTTGAAAAGGGAACACATAATTATTTTCTTTTTCATAATGGATTGTACTTTCTATATAATCATAAGTAGCCAACTTAATTATTTTCTTGTCAAAATATAATGGAATTTTGAGTCCAAAAGTTATGAGAACTAATTTAGTTTTCTTTTGTTCATTGTTCTTAAATATTTATATATTTTCTTCAATTTCTTAAGATAATTATTTTGATTGATTAAATGAAGATGGCATCGTTTCAATTGTCAAAATAAGTATTTGCTAATTAGAATCTCAAAGTCATATATGTTTAATTGTTCTAACATTCGTAAAAAAACATAGTTTATTATTGCCAAATTTTCAATCGTATATAAACCATTTTAAATAAATCGAGCTTATTTTCTTATTAATTAGAATTGATGTTATTTCTCTTTCTAAAAATTGTTAATAAATTAAATCGTAAAAGCTTATTCAAAGATATTTGTTAATAAAAGAATTAACCAAAAATTTTTCTTTTGGCTAACAAAAAACTGTAGAGAAATAGGTTAGTAGAGTTTGTTAATAACCTTAACCAATTTATTCATAAATAAATAATATTATTCTTGAATAAGGGATTAATTGCATGAATCAAAACTGAGATTAATTCTTTAATTAGGAATTACATATCATATTATTTTTTAAAACTGTTTTAATTTAAATTGAGACACTCAAAAGTTGTTGTGATCATAGCTTAATTATCCAATAAGTTTTTAAACGAAGTTTCGGCCAATACCTTCTTTACAATACAACTTAAGGAGGTTTTGGGACAAAACGAAACATATCACAAGGTCTAAAAGTGACTACAACGCTTGATAAGAGCTGAATATTTGCCAGGGTGCATATTTAGAATAAAGCAATAGGGGTAATTATACGTGGATGGGCTGTCTTATTTGGTACAGTTACTGTTGAATAACCGCCGGTACTGAGTTAGTCTTGGTCCACCGTGGAGCTAACTGACACCTGAATTATCCAGAATTATTAGATTACAAGAAAAAGGTTGTTTAGAGATGAAAATTACCTGACGGCAAACATTAATATTCCATCAAAAATATAAGTTAGTAACGAAATTTACTGACGGACCAAAGCGTCGTTAAATAGGCCATTGATAAATTAATATACAGACGGATTACTCTTTCCATCGGTACGAAATTTACCGACGGACCAAGATGTCGTTAAATAGGCCATTGATAAATTAATATACAGACAGATTACTCTTTCTGTCGGTATATTTACCGATGGTAAAAGTGTTAACTGTCGGTAAATATACAGACGATTAGATGTATCCGTCAATGAGCCTACCGTAAATATGTTACATTTTCCTGACAGTTTATGATAAACCGTTGGTAAAGATGACTAAATATACCGACGGAAACTAAATTTCTATTTTTGAGTCTACTGCAAATATATTACATTGTTTCGACGGTTTAAATATGACTGAATATATCGACGGAAACTAAAATTCCGTCGGTGAGTCTACCGTAACTATGTTACATTTTTCTGACAGTACTAAAATTTCGTCGATAAAGGTATTAAATTTTCTTTTTAAAATTTCCGACATTAAACTTTATTTCATAATCTTATAATTAATGCATAATTTCAACAGTTATGAATTATCAGTGCATAGTTTTTTTATTTGTTTAAACAGAAAATTGATTGATCATATAAAGTTAAAATTTTCTTCATTGATAATAAAAACATTAAATTGTACATAATAAGTCTTTGGCAATCCAAACCAAATGACTACAATAATCTTATTATCCTGGTAATCGCGGATGGTCTGAGGTGCTAACTCTCCCTTTCAACTGTTCCATGTCATTTTGGAGATTAGCCATGTACTCCATCGTCTGTTGCAATTGACTTGTTAATGTCTGCACTATGCTTTCAAGCTGATAGTATTGTTCCATTGGTGGCCGTCTACTAGATCCTGCTGTATTGGACGTGAAGGATTGCGAATAACATGTGTTCGCAAATGAATATAGCCCGAAGATCCTTCCATGACGGTCCCTACCACTTACTGTATCAAGATATGTTTGACTCGCTGATTGCTTTTTTGTATTTGATTCTATTAGGAGGCAATGTTTATATTAGTAAGTGATAATTATTATGAACAAATATTAAAATATAAATTTTACATACATTCAATTCTCTACCTAGGCTATTGACGAATATTTTCCAGACAATATTTCCGACGAATATAATATTTTTGTCAATAATTGATTATAATTTTTTTTTTCCGTCAATAATATTCCGTCGCTAATTCAAACCATTTGTGTAGTATTGTATGGCATTAAAATTTGTATATTCATTGAATTGTCAAATGACGCTTTCGCAAAGCTGCCCACGACAAATTGCCAAAATATAATTACTTCGTGTCTGACCTACGTTGGAAAAGCAGTGTTCAACCTTCCCCTATATGGAGCGCCACTATCATGCCTTAAATGTTTTAACCAACAAGTAACTAAGGACCATTACTTATCGTCAAATATACTCGAAGGACATAAGAGGCAAAACTGGAATTATTTGATTAGAAATTACTTATTTAATCTACTCTCATATTATATAAAAGAATTATTATATTGGACTTGTCTCCTAAGCATTTAAAATTACAATGCAGCTGTTTATATTTCTTTTCCAGAAGAAAAAAAAGTATATTACATTATAAAAAAAACATATATGGAAATCACCTTTTCTTTTGGTGCGAAAGCATCGCATGATTGAGGCGTGGAATACTGTAGCTAATGGTTTCCTTAGAGAATAACTTAGGTTGGATTAGCTGTGGAGCATACCAAACTTCTAAATAAAATCCAATGACTGTATAAGTATTATTGACTTCTCTGACTAATGGCCTTACCCACTTTCTAATTAATGAAAATCTAAATGCATCTTTGGTCTTTGTGAAAAGACAAAGTGATTGTTCCCAGTGGCTGTTAGACAAGAAACCATTGATTTGGTCAAAGCTTCTTTCGGATTTGTGAAGCCCAATGAAAGACTCATCCATTGACTTGCTCAAGCTCTCTATCCTCCGAGTCCGAGTACTTTTCCATTTCCAAACAAATTAGACAACCTGATAAGCATCATCCAAAACAGAAGGTTAAGAAGATTAAAATTTAGCAGCCTCGTGTTAATTTTACAAATGTATTGTCACCATTCCTGCCTTAGTTATAGCTTAGCACTTAATATTGTGTGATAATTGTCCTTTGCCATTAAGTCTCGTCAGTAACTTTTCATCAAAACTGTGCACTACTCACAAAGCAATGGAGAACATTAAATGCATGTCCACTTTGATTTTTATATTTCATATTGGTTCTTAATTGCTATTTCCACACACCTCAAATGCCTTTTCCCATCAAAGTTGGTCTTCTATTTTCTATTTTCTATTTTTTTATAAGAGGAAATCAAAAAGATTATACGACAAGTTGCGGGAAGCATAGTCCCGATATATCCTCTAAAGGAGTACATGATATTCACTAGGTGGAGTATCAAAATAAATAATACCTATATCAAAATGCTCTGCATAGTTCGCGAACCAATCGACACATCGTTTACTCTCGCGGTCAGTGACGGAGCCAAGAATTTAAGATAGAAAGGCACAAATATTTAAGTTTTTAAATTTTAGGGAGCCCAGTTTACCAATAAGTTCTAAATAACTATCTCCTTATATATACATATATATTAATTAAAAATCAAAATATTTAATTTTTATAAATTTTGGGGGGCCGGTGGTGCTAGCTATGTCCCTGCTCGCGGTATATATGCCGATGTGCTACCTTTCAATTGTGAGTGAACAGTTCATTAATACCCTGAATGATAGGGTTGAGAGCTTGTGATCGGTTCGTCGAGAAAGAAATGAGATTAATCGCTGCAATCGAGTCAACTTCGAGTTCAATTCGACAATATTCGAGATTTCACGCGAGTGTGAGCCTTTTATATACTCCCCAAAGTTCGATAGACACCGATAAGCACCACCCGAAATTCTGGATGAAATGACCAAGCCAATTTGCCTTCATTCCGCTTCTATTTTCTATTTTCTTAATTTGCCTTCATTCCGCTTCTAATTCGCTTAACATATTTCCGTATTCGTAACTTAGAATAGGGATGGTAAAAAAATAGTGTGATTTTAATCGGACATAATCTAAAAGAAACTTTTTAAGTTGATGGAATTTTGAACTTTAAGTTGATCCCCTATATATATAACGAAATTGTTTTATCTATGTAACAAAAAAAAAGACGTTGTTTCATATATTGATGAATATTTATTTTTTAATTTGTTAAAATTTGATTAGCTCAATGTTAAACCGAATACTTTAATTCTTATTGACCTTATAATTAGGGATGACAATGGGTCAGCCTATGGGCCGGTCTCGTATATATTTAGAATTAAAATATGACGACAATTTATATTAAAAAAATTAAAAAAATCATTGTTTTGATACCTAATTTTTAAAAAATTATACCTTTAAGCCAATGTTTTCCATTCAATCAAATATATTATTTTAAAACTTTAATTAATTAATCTTTGTTTGACGGACCCATCAATGATTCTTCTTATTAGATTCGCAACCTGGCATAATAGTCTACTTCCATTTAAGGAGATATTCCATGTATATTGATAAGACACACACCAGTGATGTATGCCCTCAAATGGATATATATATATTCATTTTAGTTCTTGTATCGTCCGTCTTGTTAACAAAGAACTAGAAATCCATTCCGTTGGTATATAGCTAACCAACAACTCCGAAATGTTCACATTTCTGTCTCCTTCTCTTGCTACAATTTCTTCTTACTCTTCACATCATTGTTATAATCAATATCATCTTCTTTTTATTCCTCTCGTTGGCTTCAAATTTACCTTAGTCAACCACTACTAGACAGCTGGAGTTGAGATGGAGTCACTGACAAGGTTGAGGATGGTGAGAGGAAGATCACACGAGAGCTTAATTGCAGGTACTGAATCTGCCATGGAGCTTTGGGCCACTGATATATGAAAAAGATGGTGACCTGAGGGAATGCAACCCCTCTAGGCAAGTCTAATACTTGGCTTCTAATTTTCATCGTTTTCTTTTGAGTTTTTACTTTGTAGTCATCAGTTTGATTGCCAAGAAAATGGAAGAGACTGAGAACAAAATAAAAAGATAGAACATTGGATTCTTCTCATCAATATATTAGTAGGTTTGTTTTTCATCTGGGCAATCAAATGAAATGTCTCCTTACATTTCTTGAGTTGCTTTTGAGCACTTGAGAGTTGTAAGAGAAACCGTATTATTGTCTTTTGAATCCTTTTCGGTAGAAATTTATGATATCAACAAGACGTTGTTGTGCCACAGCTGAGCTTGGCTTTTCTTATTCAATCAACTTTGCTGCTTTGTGCCGTTTGTTTTATGAGGACGCATATTCTTCTTACATAGGAATTGCCTTCCAGCCTGCCTGCTTTTTAGTATTTAAGAAACGTTTAGGTGAAGTTGGTGGCTTGTCCTCTTGATTATGTCTGTGTCGGATAATTAAAACAAAGAAACTAAATTAGATGAAGAAAAAGATAACAATTTAGAGCTTGTGATTACGATGTAGGAGGCAGTGATATATGCTTATTTCTCGAGATGGAAATGAATGTTTCAGAGCTTAAACAACATATAACTGAGAACTTAATTAGCTTGGCCTTAGCCTATTCTGTTCATAATCTAGCAAATTCAAAAGCGTTAGCATTACATATATCTAAGTTCAATGGCATTGACCGTGCCACCAGAATCCAAATTGCGATAAGATCCTTAAATTTCACGACGTTAAAACAAATTGTTCATTCGACCAGTAGGCTATTGAAAGCTGAGAATAGTTAAAAACTTTAGTTTGGAGGCTAGAGCGCAAGACATATAGATTCAAAGAGTTTGCCTTACTATATCATCACTTCAAGTATGGGAAACTGCACATATGTGCAAGTAGTTGACGATTAATACCGGATAAACGAAATTGGTTCCAAATGTATGGGGAAGTGAAAATGAGTCACATGTTCTCTAGAGTGGTAACGCACTTCATAGGTACCTAAGATGTAGAAATTTTCAGTAAATTCCATGCCTCTCAAATAAGAGATTGAGAAATAACTTAGAAGGCAGCACCTTTTTACACGAGGTATAAAGTGGTATTATGTGGATCTATTCTAGCTTGATCTAAAGGCTCCTTTCCTATTGAACATGGAGATATCTAAAATAATATACTTTCAATATTTTTATAAACGTATAGGATATCCCCATGGCCCTTCCACTGGAATACAGAATCTTGATAAGCAGCTTTCACTCCATTTGAAAGCCAAAGGCATTGCAGGGTGCAACGTCCATGTAGCCTTTATGCAACTTTTGAGAGATTAAAAAATAGTTTTGTGAATGAAACATTGCTTTTAAGATAAAGATGATGAGTCACTAAACTTCACCTTTGATAGGCTCCTTTTCCATTCAATTATTTACTCCGGTTAGTCAGTATACGCGTCTTAATCAATGGAAACTGACAAGCAACTAAAGAGGGGAAAGCTCGACATCAGTCTATCAGCTGACAATTTTCTATTGGCTAATGACTCATCAAGGAAACAAAGACAAGCAAACTTGGTGGATTAGTTCATTTGACAGATCCCTATTAAAATTAAAAGAAAAAAGTTTCAGTGTCCACAAAGATCATGCTATGATTTAGTTGTCCCACGAGCAGTTTTGGCCTGTAAACTTTGTACATGCACATGCCGCGGTGGCAAAAGTTGGAAAAATTTTCAGGTTCGGTGGTGGATTGTCTTGTCAGTCAACAACTGGGACTCGGATTGGCTCCAAACAATGCATATTTTTGTTGTCTGTCACTGACGTGTTAAGGCTTATACACCGAGAAGGGCAGGGACACTCTTTGATTTGGTCTTTTAAGAACCTGTCGCTTGATTCCATTTTTCAGTGCTGGTCCCCAGTTACTAACGACACTGCCCGTCACGCACAGCAGCCGTAAGATGAGTCCTGGGCTGGCTGATTATATGTACAAGTTGGAATATCTAATGTCGTTCAAGTATAAGATGTACTCTTTATGATTCAAAGGTTCAGATTGTGTGTTTGAGATCTCAAATTGAAACAGTAAGCATGCGTTGTGTAACAGATTATTGAAG
The DNA here is from genome assembly GCA_026770325.2 of Erythroxylum fimbriatum. Classification (NCBI taxonomy): domain Eukaryota; kingdom Viridiplantae; phylum Streptophyta; class Magnoliopsida; order Malpighiales; family Erythroxylaceae; genus Erythroxylum; species Erythroxylum fimbriatum. The sequence goes on from JANZLH020000046.1 coordinate 50,759, forward strand.
AAAATGGGTTAGATGCTCCCCTCTAACCATTATGGAACTTCCATGCAAATGAACAAAGATTTACTGTCAATTTAAGCACAGTTATAGAAAGCCTACAAAGAAGAGAATCAAACATGATACCTGCGAAAGTTGAATTGATTTGATTCAAAAGGCAATATGTTAAACTAAGTATGCAAGATAAACAAACGAACACTCCCGGGCACAATATTCCAACTATTAAAATATCAGACTTAGCCGAAGATAGATTAACCGTCCCTGAAATTAAGAGTGAAGAATCAACGATAATGTAAATAGAGTGAAGAATCAAGCAATTGAAGTTTAATAAACCATCTGATAGACTAGAGAAGCGAAGTTCTCTTCACTAAAGGAACGAAAATATAATAGAAGCAAAAAATGTAAGTAAAAGAGAGAATAAAAATGTTAGACACAAAGGGAGTAAAAGTTGGGAATATGTATCAAAACCAATTTAATTCATTAGGATTTGAACAAGATAATGCGCTTATGGTTTACTTGTAAGTTTTGTCGGGCATGCCTTTATACTGCTTTTAGGCAACCATACATGTCTTCTAGTGTCATTTTAATGCCAAAAGGCTTATTAAACAAGAAACCTCGCTAATACATTTTTTTCTCAGATGTTAGTCTCGTCAAGTCATCCAACTACATTTCAATTTGTCAGATATTCCATTGACATCTCAAAATCTAAAACTATACATCAGTCCAATTGGTGGAAATTGGAGGAAGTATTCAGTAAGGGTATCAACAACGAATTGTACATCAACTTTAAAAACATGATCTATTAACCATCAACTACAATTTGAGTCACCACTAGTGAGGACTTTTCTAAAGTGTGCTAAGAGAGAAGCAGGAAGGCATGATGTTCAAATGGAGCGTAACTCCTACATGAACTATGACACCAGAAGTTAAATTACAAATTACAAGCAACTGATCTGGACACGTCTAAATCTTAAGTTTAAAAAATGAAGCTCAAAATCTCAAATGGCGATGTCGAAATTTAATCAAACTGGCATTTCTCTCACCTGATACAAATTAATTGGAATGATTAGATGCATTTCTCTCATCTGATACTAACAAATAAACTTGAATAATTAGTTGCCAATAGTTTAACAATACACGTTAAAGTACACTTACATCATCCTCATAAGCTTCCTGTCAACATAAAAAATATGTGCTCCAGGTCCGTACGGGATCTCTATCCTCAAATCCTTTTAAGAATGATCTGATCGCAAGGTGCTCTGAAGCATATGTCATGAAAGATGCTAAAGCGAGGGCTCCCACAACCATCAAACCAAGCCTGTACAGACACTAGATATCATTATTCATTTCCCCTCCCTCAAGGAAGCTATATACCAAATAAGAATAAATAAATCTGCTTAAAATGAGACAATAAGAACTTTGCAAACAAAGTTGGACAAGCATATTACCTTGCAAATAGAGCAGTAATCCCAAAAATACATGGTAAAGATGGGGCAAAAACAGCCAAAACTGCCATCCCTAGCCAATAATGACATGTACCAAAATCCCTAATAGATCCTTGTCGCTGATGACCTAAGAAAAATATGAATTAAATTTCTATCTACATATAAAGACTTGGGGGATAGAAGGCCGATAAATACCTTTCGTGGGGTCATCATCAGGAGATTCGGAATGAGGGGAAATTGATGCTGCTTGCGCTGCCACCATCCTTCCCCATAAGTGGGTAAAATGAAGAAAACCCCCAAATAAGAGAGAGAACATCGTGAAAGTCCACTCGTACAGTAAAAGCAAGCCAGTCCATGGCATCACTTGACGAGGCACAAGTGCAAGACTAAAAGCAAGGGACAGGAGAGCTGCCATAAAACAAGTAAATACGGAAAGTACACCCAAGTATGTTGGCACCTTAGACTGGGCAGCATTAGAGAACTGCTTTGGAGTTAAAAAATCAAAAAGGTTCATGTATAAGTATACCAAATAGCCATAGATAAACAAACATCATCAGCATGAATAACCAGGCCCACCAAACTAGAATACAAGAGAGAACTCACTTTATGGGGGGAATTAAATGCAGAAGATGAGGAAATGCCAGAATAATTAATTGCTCCATGGGATATGATTATGTAGTACAGATGCCTGAAATGATCACAAGGAGAGCTTCTGCAGAATGTCCGTGTCTGCAAAGTAGGAAATGTATTAATATCAAAATGATGACATACTCATAAGCTCATTGTCAATATGGAGGAAGAACAGTGTCTTCTAACCTGCAGCAAAGAACGACGATAACAAAACAGTACAGTACATAAAGGCAACAAGAATAGAAGAATGACGAGACATGTATCCTTTCGATTTCCACCACCAACAGTTCCAGGAAGGGATTCCTCAAGCTGTTCCCTAACTCTCTGAAGCATTATCAAGAAAAGCACTGTGATTTCACATCTTTTATCACCCAACTTTCCACTGAAAGGCATGAAAGGCATGAAAACAATAACATAGAATTTCATCTTTCCAACAACAATGCCCTTAAATTGCAATGACTCCTCTTATGACCAACCTTTGAGGTAATATACAGCAGCCACTACTCTAGCCAAAAGTGAACTAACATGACAAACCATCGTACCATCCACATACCAAAGGAAAATGAAACTGCAGACACAAGAGATTCCCCACCCACCTCCAAACAAAATTTTCACCATCAAGAAAAAGAATAAAAAATAAATATAAAAGGATCAAAGAAAAGTATAAATAAATGAAGAAGATAAAGGGAAAAAGAACCAAACAACAGTAGGTTCTAAGCATAACAAAATTGTTATATCTAAATTAGTTAAGTACCTGCCAGACATCAACTGGTTTTAAAAGCCAAGACGTCCACCAGTCCCAAGGTTTAAGAGGTCCAAGGGTGTAGTGTATGACACGGAGTTCACTCTCATCTACCATCCACTGCACATAGAAATCACACAAGAGAAAGATATTTAATCAACTACTAGAAGTCGTCAAGCATTAAATCAAAAGCAGCCGCAAGAAATTAAAGAGAGTACTAGCTATCACTCTTAGAACCATACAATAAGAGCAACCAAATAATGCAAACTGGCAAGTTGCAAACTCAAGTTAGTTCTGATTGTTGAAATACTGTTTATACTCTTAAATATTATGGTTCAAAAAGATACAGAAACTAAGATCAAAAATTAAAGTTGAAGTTCATTCCCATGAAAATACCCAAACAGATATACAGAGCGTCAAATGTGCATATATAACAACCACATTTTTGTTAAATTCATATACATCTGATGTAAGATAAAGGTTAGGGCAGCAAGTATTAAAAATTAGGGCTACGTAAGGTTTGATCCGGTTGGAACAATTAGGGATTACAGCAAAACCTCCTTCGATAATAAATTATGAACAAGAAAGCAGCCGTGTAGGTCCAGCAAACTCCTATTTATACTAGTCTTAACAGAAATCATATTCATGATAAGAAAAACAAGTTCAAGCTTCTAATAGAAAACCCTTAACATCAATTACTGCTAGATTTAACAGGAAAGTAACCAAAAAAGTAGTGGTGCACATTCCTAAAATAAACAGGGAAACACTACTAAATTTTAAATAAATAAGATAACAGAATAAAACTAATTAAGGCTTGTGGATGCTCCTCTGTTAACTTTTCAGAAATTCCAAATGTTGAGACACTATTAACACCTTCAAACTTATGGTTGCTGAAGCTAATAGAAACTAAAATAAAAATTGAGGTCTTCTCAGGTAAATAAGCAATAATAAGAAGAGACATGCCTTTAAGTGTCACACGTTCTATATTCATATATACATGCATGTACATGTTACCTTGTTGGCGAGCATATAAAGACCAACATCTGCATTATAAAGTGTAGATAGTCGCTCCATTTCAGGAACAGGCCTAGATTGAAACACTTCATCGGGTATATTAGGCTGAAATAAATGTGCATTTGGGAAGTCGGGGTAATATGAATTCAGGAATCCCTGATCTCCTGTTAGTATAAACAGAGGAAAGAAGAGAATAAAAAAAAAACTATAAAGTTCACTGACTCAAGGACAAGAATTCATTTATTTATCACTTCATTTTATGCAAATGATCCACTACACCTTGATAGTTAATTTCTATGCTATTTAACTATTTTGTATAGAAGTTAAAAAAATCCAACACTCAGTGCCAAGCAAAAACAGTTATAGGTCTTATTGAGAAACAACGATGATTTATTTTCCAACAAGACAACTTGTATCTTGGAAAAATAGTCATTCAAAGCAGAAAAACCATTAGAAGCAAAGACATCTCCTTACACAAACACAAAGAAATAATTCACCTCCAGTGTATGACTGCAATGTGTTAACTTTGGTCATCATGTCATTGAAAACAGCATGAGATGGCTCCACTACCATAACTCCAGAGTTCAACCTTTCTGAATGCTTCAGGTTAGCACAGAATTTTCCGCATTTAAAAAGATCATCAATATTTTTGACCACGATAGTATCTGCATCAAGATATACAACTGCCCAAAAGACCAGTCTCAGTGTTTAATCAAGGATGAAACGAAAGTGCACACAACAACCTTAAAACTTTGAATGCAAGCATGTCATATAAAAGTGCATACAACCTTATAATATTTGTTTCATCAAGGTTGAAAATAACAACCTTTTCTGTAGTTGGTCATGTTAAAGATTTTAAGTTTGGTATAAACACCCCAAAACCTCTTCGGACGAACATGATTAGGGTTTGCCAGTAAGCTAATCTTCTCCACTATCCACCCATCAGCCTGCATAAATGATTTTTCTTTTTTGCTGTGAAGTGAATTTTCATTTTCCAAAAAAAATACAAGAAAAAGACAGAGAAAATGAGACGAGAGACCTGGAGAAGAGATATGGAGAAATGAGAGACACCATCAGAGACCAAAACAACCATGTCCTTGTTCGATCCACTATCCCTAATCGACTTCCCCAAAACCCTAACTCCCAATACAAACTCATCTCCATACAACAACGTCACATAGGCCTGCTCTGTTCTCTGCGATTTAACTGCTACTCCACGTTGAATCCACACCAAGGACATCACTATGAACACAGCGCCTAATTTTGGCAACCTCATCATATAAATAAGTAAAGAGAGAAATTTGGGCTATTTTCCGAGAAAGTAAAGGAAAGTTTGGGAGAGGAAATGGGCATTCGTTAATGTCCGACGATACTTGGGGTTTGTTTGGCCGGTCCGGTTCCGGGGATGAGAAGCTTAGGGTAATTACGGTTCCGACAATCAATTTTAGTACATGTTGACCGTTATTAGATTGCATAGTGAATTGCAAAGTTAAATCTTTTTTAAATTATTTATTTTAATATCCAACATTTTAAAATTTTAAAAGTTTTTTTTTTAAACGTTGGCATGTGCGCTCAGCGCATATTATTCATGTCGAAAGATAAAACGTCATACAGAAAATAAGGAGGGCATACCCCCCATTCAGAGTCAAGGCATAGAATGAGGTAGCATGAAGGAAATTATGATGTGATCATACTACTGAGATTCCTATCATGTGCAATTATGTCAGTATCTAAATT
>JANZLH020000046.1:220916-234586 GCA_026770325.2 Erythroxylum fimbriatum
AATACTAATTTTATCATCTGAGGGGTCAAAAATAGGAACAGACGATATGACATCATTTATAGATGAAGTGACATCATTAGACGATATAGGATTGGAAAAATTGCCATAACTTTCCCTACATACATCGGATTAAGGTGTTCTTTAGATGGTTGGAAAGAAGACTTTAAGATATACAACCTTCATGAAGGCCTCAAAGACAAATTATATCATCTGGGGGGTCAAAAATAGGAACAGAAGATAATGCACAGAAGGTCAAACATAGAAGAAGCAGATGGTCAAACATAGAAGAAACAGAAGTCAAACATAGAAGAAGTATAAGGTCAAACATAGAAGAAGCAGATGGTCATACACAGAAGAAGCAGATGGTCAAACATAGAAGAAGCAGATGGTGAAATACAAAAGAAGCAGATGGTCAAACATAGAAGAAGCAGAAGTTAAACATAGAAGAAGGAGAAGGTCAAACACAGAAGAAGCAGAAAGACATAAGATGCAAAAAGACAGAAGAAGCAATAGGACAAAAGGTACATCTTCACTGACCATAAAATTTTACAAACAATATGACGTCATCACAGACGATATGATGTCATCACATACCATACAACTTTACAGACTATGCAACTTTACTCTTGAACATCTTCCCTTATAAGGACCATAAATCTTGACTCAGATGTCCAAAATTCTCATACTATATACTTTTGGAAAGATAAAAGAAAGACCTACAACTTTCTAGAAGATAACTTTGTCTAAATCTATCTAGATCAATCTATAATTTCCCTTGAAGTCAAAACACGAACTTTACATTCCTCCACCAATGTACTGCACCCAGTTGTCAATTTCATGACAAATTTTGAGACTCTTAGAGACAGAATTTAAATTTGATGTCTTCATAAGAAATGTATCCATATATTTCTAGTTTAATCCAAATCAAGAATCATCTCATTTGTATAACTACAGAAAAAGTTGTGGTTAAAAGACTGAAGCATACTTAGTGAATATTTTCCAGATCAACTACCAATTTGTTTCAAAATCTTTCCTTAACACAACTCATACCAAGATCACATTTTCTACTTTTTTTTTTGCTTTCATTTTACTTCTAATTTTCACCTTAATTGTTCTCATTTCAAAATCTCTTATTCACCAAAAACGCCAAAGCAAAACAAGAATCTATCCACATTTCTCATTCAATAGTTTTAACTTTTAAGAAAACGTTCGGGGTCTAACAAACAGAGATAATGGTGGGGGCTTATTTTGAACTTTAGGGAACCTTTGGTTAACAATCACACATTTAACAAATGTTTAAAGAAATCATTTTCAAGATCACATTAGTTCCTAGTAAGTCTAAATTGCCTAATTGTGACATGAAATAGGCTAAATTTATGATTAATGTACTAAAAATAGCTAAAAACTTAATTAGGATTTAAGGTACTACTAGTATCATTGTGAAAATGCGAAGGCTTGACACGATACCATAGATAACAATAAAGACTGACTTAGACTTTTTAGATAACAATCAAGATCACATTCGTACCTTTTGCTTTAAAGAATTCTAAGATTGCCTTTGTCATAATTTATCATTCAGATGATAAGACTTTTATAAGAAAAGATCATTGATACCATCATAATTTATTTGGGATTTGCTAAATATTACCTTTTCAACATCACTCTATAAGAATGGCATAATAGTTGCATCAACTTGTTATTGATTATGGAAGTATGAACTAAAATCTTTTTAAAAATCCAAAAGATTCAAAATGATCTTACCTTCCTTCTTCACCAAATAAAAGGATCTTTGGCTCAAATGAAAGCTCCTTTCTTCCTCTTCCTTTTTTCTCTTCTTGAACAGCTTCAATATCTTTCTTAAAGACTAAGAAGAATTAAACCCTAACTCAACTCTCTTCTTTTCTCTCAAACAACCGAACTCTCTTTCTCTTTCTTTCTCATTTTTGTTATTCTACTCTTTTATCCCTCCATTCACGTTTTTCTTCTTTATTTATAAGCAAGACAACACTTTTTCTTCTAATTATGCCCTTAATGATTTAGAATTGTCCAATTTGCCCTTCCATTTATGCCTTACATCTTTTGTGCTTAAGTGTCTTACTAAAAATATCCTTGAACATTCTTACATAACACTTTCTTCTAAAAAATGTTCTCCGTTGTCTTAAGCTTCTAATGACACCAAAATTATTCAATTTGGTTCAAAAATTCGAAAGTTGTAACCCAAATATTTCATACTGTTATTAGACTAAAACAGTACACTATACTCAACTTCCATCCAGAATTTGAAAGTCTTAGAGACTGACTTACAATTCCCTTTCTTTAGATAATTTATATCTCTATGTCTCTAGTTTACCACAAGTCAAAAACCATCTCATTTGGAGCTCTACAAGTCAAGATATCATCAAAATACTGAAGTATGTTTAGTAGAATAACACCAGTTCATATTATTTAAGAGCACACTCACTATACCTGTCCCACGTTTTTCACTCAATCTTTATCAATTCATTTCAGATGGCTATGGTTTTTGTTGGAAATGTAGAGCAATGTCTTACAAGTCCAATGGTTCAAGAATCAAGTCATTTGGGTGTCTAGAGAAGCAGTTATGGCCAAGGAATCAAATCTGGTTTTGTCCTCAATTATATTGAACCTGTCTTGAGACAATTGACATAACTTTCCCTACCGATGTGGGATTTAGATGTTAGTTAGATATTTTGAAAGAGGACTTCAAGATCTACAACTTTTATGAAGATCTTAAAGACAGATTCTATCATCTAGAGGGACAAAAATGGACCAGATGATAGGGTCAGAAGAACAGTGCACAGAAGAAGTTTAGGTCAAACATAGAAGAAGCAGAAAGTCAACCATAGACGATATGACGTCATCATAGATGATACATTTTTACAGATGATATGATGTTATCATAGACGATATGATGTCATCACAGATGATACATTTTTACAGACGATATGACGTCATCATAGACGATATGATGTCATCATAGACGATAAAAGATTGGGAAAATTGTCATAACTTTCCCTATAGTTATCCAATTAAAGTGTTATTTAGATGGTTGGAAATAAGACTTCAAGATCTACAACTTTCATGAAGACCTCAAAGATAGATTCTATCATTTGAGGGGTCAAAAATAGAAATAGATGATATGACATCATTTATAGATGAAGTGACATCATTAGACGATACACGATTGGAAAAATTGCCATAACTTTCTATAAAGATATCGTATTAAGGTGTTCTTTAGATAGTTGACAAGAGAACTTCTAAATTAACAACTTTTATGGATACCTCAAAGACAAATTCTATCATCTGAGGGGTCAAAAATAGGAACAGACGATATATCATCATTTATAGACGAAGTAACATCATCAGACGATACAGGATTGGAAAAATTACCATAACTTTCCCTAAAGATATCGGATTAAGGTGTTCTTTGGATGGTTGGAAAGAAGACTTTAATATATACAACTTTTATGAAGGCCTTGAAGATAAATTCTATCATCTGAGGGGTCAAAAATTGGAATAGATGATATGACATCATTTATAGACGAAGTGACGTCATCAGACAATATAGGATTGGGAAAATTGCCATAACTTTCCCCACAGATATCGGATTAAGGTGTTCTTTAGATGGTTAGAAAGAGGACTTCAAGATCTACAACTTTTATGAAGGCTTAGAAGATAAATTCTATCATCTGAGGGGTCAAAAATAGGAACAGAAGATAGTGCACAGAAGGTCAAACATAGAAGAAGTAGATGACCAAACATAGAAGAAGCAGAAGGTCAAACATAGAAGAAGCAGATGGTCATATACAGAAGAAGCAGATGGTCAAGCATAGAAGAAGCAGATGGTCAAACATAGAAGAAGCAAACGTCAAACATAGAATAAGCAGAAGGTCAAACTTAGAAGAAGCAGATGGTCAAACACAGAAGGAGGAGATGATCAAACATAGAAGAAGCAGAAGTTCAAACACAGAAGAAGCAGAAAGACAGAAGATGCAAAAATACAAAAGAAGCAATAGGACAGAAGATACATCTTCATTGACCATAAAATTTTACAGAATATGATGTCATCACAAACGATATGATGTCACCACAGACCATACAACTTTACAGACTATACAACTTTACTCTTGAACATCTTTCCTTATAAGGACCATAACTCTTGACTTAGATGTCTAAAATTCTCATACTATATACCGTTTAAAAGATAAAAAGAAAGTCCCATAACTTTCTAGAAGATAACTTTGTCTAAATCTATCTAGATCAATCTAGAATTTCCCTTGAAGTCAGAACACAAACTTTACATTCCTCCACCAATGTACTGCATGCACCCAATTCTCAATTTCATGACAAATTTTAAGTTTCTTAGAGACAGAATTTAAATTTGATGTCTTCATAAGAAATATATCCAAATGTTTCTAGTTTAATCAAATTAAGAATCATCTCATTTTGATAACTACATAAAAAGTTGTGGCTAAAAGACTGAAGCATACTCAGTGACCATTTTCCAGATCAACTACTAATTTGTTTCAAAATCTTTCCTTAACACAACTCATACCAAGATCACCTTTTCTACTTCATTTTTTTCTTTCATTTTACTTCTAACTTTTACCTCAATTGTTCCCATTTCAAAATCTCTTATCCACCAAAAACACCAAAGCAAAACAATAATCTATCCATATTTCTCATTCAATAGTTCTAACTTCTAAGAAAACGTTCTGGGTCTAACAAACAAAGATAATGGTGGGGGCTTATTTTGAACTTTTAAGAACCTTTGGTTAACAATCACACATTTAACAAATGTTTAAAGAAATCATTTTCAAGATCACATTAGTTCCTAGTAAGTCTAAATTGCCTAATTGTGACATGAAATAGGCTAAATTTATGATTAATGTACTAAAAATAGCTAAAAACTTAATTAGGATTTAAGGTACTACTAGTATCATTGTGAAAATGCGAAGGCTTGACACGATACCATAGATAACAATAAAGACTGACTTAGACTTTTTAGATAACAATCAAGATCACATTCGTACCTTTTGCTTTAAAGAATTCTAAGATTGCCTTTGTCATAATTTATCATTCAGATGATAAGACTTTTATAAGAAAAGATCATTGATACCATCATAATTTATTTGGGATTTGCTAAATATTACCTTTTCAACATCACTCTATAAGAATGGCATAATAGTTGCATCAACTTGTTATTGATTATGGAAGTATGGACGAATTGTTCGAGAACCTACATAGGAGAAGCAAGGTTAGTTTTAATTCCAAAAGGTTTGTTGCAAGTGGCTAAAAGTAAAATCCTTTAGGGCTTCTTAAGAGGAGTATACCACTCTAAAGGAGACATTTATGGACACAATCTTGTTGGTATTCCTTCTTGCAAGAATAACATTGTAGAAATATTTTGTATTGAAGTCACCATCTGTTAAGCTATAAGCTTTTGATTTTTGCCTGTATAAAAAGTAATGAGCTCTTAAAGCATTGATGTAGTTGGTTATTGCTGTTGCTCCTTTTGCTTTAGTTGATCATTTAACGGTTAAGGTAAAGAAGATCTTAAGTTTTAATAAGGAGCTGCTTATTAACCTTTACTACTTGATCAGTAGTGTTGAAATTCCTCTTTTGGAGACCTTTAAGTTATTTTTTGATCTCCTACAACTTTGTTATACTATTCAAGCTTTTAAAACCATTCACTTCCATTTAGAGACCTCCTAGAATTGAGTCTTCAAAACCTAGTAATTTGGCTATTTAGTCGAGCAACCTAAAGTGGGATGTCTTGGAAAAAGATGAGAAGTTCTTGGATATTTCTATTAGAATCATAAGAGAATCATAAGAGCGTATTAGGGTACAAAAGGGGCTTAATATGAGTTATCCATTTAGAGTTCAGCATAACCTTATCTAACTTTTTTTCCTTTAGAAGCTTGCTTCTGATTGGTTGTCGCTCCAAGCAACAAATTGACCCTTATACCTCAAATCAAAGAGTCCCGATTAACTTAGCAGCTAAAGAAAATCTTGGATGTCATTCCTTATACTTACGTATTGACCTTCAACTTCATTCTTAAATAATGTGCAGCTAAAGTCCACTAGTATCGTCTATGACCCATTGATATTCTTGTTCAAATATTTTAAATGGTCTCAAACAGAGACATAGCTATATTGAGCTACATGACTCTGTCCTTTTTATATATATATATATATTAAAAATATTTTTTAAAAACAATATTTTTAATATATATATATATAAAAGGACAGAGTTATTTAAGGGTCAGTAGAATACTGGACCCTTCAAAATTTTAAAAAATAAATATTTGAACCCTTCTATATTAAATTTTTGGCTCCGTCACTGGTCTCAAAGTAATATTCTTTATAAGTTATGATTGGGAATATACACAAATGTAAGGTAGAGCGTTTGAAAGTTATGATATACTTAATATTTTGTCAATAATTCATAATATTTGATATAGTTTGTCCAATTTTTATTGAATTTAAAAATGAATAGAAAATAAAAATAGACGTATAACCAAACATACATTAAAAATCTTCAAGTCTTAATGCCATTTTTTTTGCCAAAAATAAAAAAGCATACAATTTTATTTCGTTTTAAGCTTATATTTATAATCATATCCTTTAAGCGTTTTTAATAAAATGCCCAGTTTTAGAGAGCCTCGATAATGACTTAATTTCAATTTCATGTTTCATTGTCTTAATCTTTCAAAGATCATAAATAAATTTTTTTTTAATTTAAGTTCAATTATAACTTTTATAACCAAAAAAATCCAGATTCAATGTCAAAAATACTCTTTTAGAAATAAATAATTAAAAAGAAAAAAGTTATTTATAAACTAATATTTATTTGTTATTATTTCATTATTAAAACTAAAATTATCTAAATATTCTATGAATAATTATTTTAAAAATTTGATATCATGTACTTTAAAGATATTTTAACTCAAAAATGTCTTTATTAACTCTCCCGGTTTAACTGAAGTCGTGGGTTCGAACTGCCCTCATATATGCAGTCGTTTAAAACTTGGGACCAGAACTTTGCTTCCCATAAGGAACTTATCCGACTCGAGTAGGGATTAGTTTGGGTGTGGATGACTTAAAAGTGTCCTTTCATAATTGGGACCCTTCTCGAACACCTCGTGAGAAACTAAACCCAAAAAAAAAGTCTTTATTAAACACTTATAGAAATAGTTTGTAAAGGAAAATTTTAAATTTAATTTAAATTAATCATAAGATAAAAAAATTTGAAATTATTTATTCTTTTTATCTGGTAAATCAGATTACAGCAACATTTTGACAAGACACGGTCCCAACCCCACCAATTTGTTTACAAATAATAATAGTTATATGATATCATCCTCTCTCCTCACCAAGTACAGACCAGTGCCCCAACCCAATTTCTGTCTGAAAATACAGATCAATAAGACATTTCATCTTACCCTTCTCTCAACTCGGCTTTTCGACAACCTAGTGAGCGACTCAGGTGAGCCGCGCCCTCAAGTCTTAGCTCTTTCTTAGACCTCATGGGTTTGATTCAAACATTTTGATTTTGGTTCAACTAAACAATGCTACTTTTGTTTTTGTCTTAGTGTTCTTATTATTTTTTGTACCTTTTTGGGCATAGCAACTTTATTGTCTGCTAATTGTTCCGTATTTGTGGGTTTTCGTGGGTTTGGTGAGTTAGTGTGTGTGATTATAAGGGTTAATGGTTTTTAGATTTTTTTTTTGCTGGGATTTGAGGTTTTGAAAATAAAAATGCTAGCTTTGTTTAAGATTGGGAGAGAGTGCTTGAAAGCCTAGTGAGAGATGATATGTTATTAGAGATTGGGATCGGTGATCATATTCTTCAACTGCAAGTTTGTGTTTGCTGCACAGCTTTACGTGAAGTTCACATGATTTGCGTAATCTCATAGAAGGTCTTAGGTTTATAAGTTGCCTCTTTGCTATTTTATGGAGGGACATGTGGGTTTGGCTTTGTAAAAGGTGCCGTTATGATATACCCATTTTTGAGCTTTCACTGGTGAATGTTGATTTCTAATTTCTGCGTATTATTGAATGCTGAATGTTTCAAGTATGAATTAAGCTTTTAGCCCCTATTCATTTTCACAGTCAAATAGACTTTTAAGAAAGCTTTAGAGCTTGTGAAAGCATTTATTGAATTTATGCTATTGTCTTTATACTTCTGTTTTGTTTTTTATAGATTACATTAATCTACTCATTAGAGTTGTCTGGTTGCTTCTGCAATTGCATCTTTCTTCTTTCATCTTCTTAATATTTTCCTGTTAAGAATATATATCTGGTCATTCAACCTCAAAAGTTGAGTCTACTATGACATTTTCAACTTGTTTCTCCTTTTGAGAAATATGAACATGTCCCGAAGTTGAAACTCTTCACCTGGTCACTTTCTTCCCATGGTCCTTGCATTTTCTTGTCTTGTTGGTTTTTTGAAATTTTGTGATTTTGTCTGGTTATCAGTCTATATTCCCCAATGTACTTTTTATCTTAACTCATTGTGACATCTCTTCATTGGATAATTATAGTAGCGCTTTGTTGTTGTGCAACTTGGTAATTGAGTTCAATTAGTAGACAATAATAATTGTGCATTTTACTGATAGAAAGCTAGTCTTTGGTGATGTTAACAATACTCAAACATTATGGTTAATTTTTGTGCGAAATGAAGAAATGTTAAAGCAATGTGGGAGTCTTTTTTGCTAGCTGCATTTTACAATTCATTATTTCTTTATGAGGAGTTATGCATACATCAGATAGTTTGCTGCAAAAGGTGTATATACGTATATTTATTTATGCGTGTCTATATATATATATATATTCTATTTATTGTTGACACAGATGTGATGGAGGAAAAACTTGAAGATGATGTTGTGGACAGTGCTTCTACCGATTCTTTTCTTGTTGATTCGGATGATGATGAACCATCTATTTCAGGACACGATGACGAGATACATCCGGAGGTTAGTCACTAGGAATCATTGCGTCTTTGTTTCTTCTTCATTCTAATTTGTGATTTAAAGTTATAAAATAGTAGATGAAGATGGATTTGGTTGTACTGAGATACGTAAACTAGGACCCAATTGTTAGTGCGCCCATCCAAATTTTGCCTACCAAATCTGAACTTCGGAAGGACAAGAGTGGAAAGGTTTTATGTTAAGGAGTAGGCTTGGCTTCTGACCTAGTTTCAACAATAACACATAGTGACAGAGAAACAAAACCATGGATTTAAAAGCTAGAACCCTTGCTATTGTGTTGATTAATCGTTTTGATTTTTGTAGTGACAATAGAATGGCAGTAGTTAAGAGTGTAAAATCCTATTGTCTAGTTGATGGACAAAGTCTAAATGCATATAAGGCCTTAAGGGCATTACAAATTTCAGATTCTCTAATATCAATTTTTTAGTAACTCATGTTTATGATAATTGATGTTATGCAGTAGCATTGTTATCATTTTGCAGGAACCTCTGACGGAGCAAGAAATGGAAGAGCTGATATCCGAGTTCTTGGAAGTCGAGAGTAAGGTAGTATAAGTTTGAACTTGAATTTGGTCTTGAGGTTGGTGCTTTATTTTAGAAATTTCTCTCTCTCTCTCTCTCATATTTTAGGCTACAGAGGCTCAAGAAGCCCTTGAAAAGGAGTCACTCGCTAAAGTAGAGGGTGAAGTAAGAGAGGAGTTGGCACAAACACTTTGTGGTTATGATGTTAGTTCTTAATGCCTTTGTCAATTCGCACTCCTCTTCTCTCCCTATATTGCTTGTCTAATCACACCACTCTTCTTTCCCCATCTTTCTCTTGGTTGGTATTATATTTTTATCCTTGTAGCTCGAGGGAGCAGTTGCAGATGAGATGGCTAATTTTAGGGAGGAATGGGAGAACGTGCTTGACGAGCTTGAGACTGAGAGTGCTCACTTGTTGGTCTGCTTCTTCTTTCAATTTGAGTAAAACTCCTTAGTTCTTTATACGCATGTAACATGTCTAGATGATGCTGCTTCTGCACAATTATTATTTACATTTACATTCTTGTTTTTGTAAATATAAAAGGTTCTTGTCATGCAATATTTGGTTATTGCTGGTTTAAGACAATTGAAGTGTAAAAGAATAGCGGGTGAAGTGAATATAAAAGAAGAGGGAAGAAGGAAGAACATCAAGATACAATGATTCAAATACTAGAGTTGATTTATAGCTTTAGATGGCGTTGAAATTATATTTTCCATATTGGTTATACTACTACATGTGCTACTAAGTAATTGCATACAGTTATCTTGATATGGGAGATGGATACTGATTATTACATTCTCCTCTACTTGAATACTTGTTATCTCACCATAGATTAGTTTAGATTTCAAACTAGTCCAAAGTTTGGAGTGTTGCTTAAAGCTATAAAAATGGGTTAACTCTTAACTCTTGAAGAATTATCGAAACTATGAATAACATTTTGTAAATACCTTACACGAAATTCAAGGATCATCCTAAGATCGATTCAAAAGCATCTATATAGACAAAGACTTTGATATTGAAATTCAAGTAACTAAGAATAACATTTTGTAAATACCTTACACAAAATCCTAAGATCGATTCAAAAGCATCTACATAGACAAAGACTTTGACATTGAAATTCACTTTGCTGTAGGCTTTAACTTTTTTCTTCCCACAATTGTTGGAGAGTTTCCCTATTAGTAATTTGAAATTTTAAGAGAATACTGTTACTTGTATCTCGATTTTTGTTGCCTTTCTTCCTTTTGATGCAGCCCAATTAAAAGAACATCTTTTGATCCTTTTGCTAAAGTTTACTAGATAGTGTTAACTTGGAAGCTTTGTTAATTGTTTTCTTCATTATTTTTTGAATTATCAGCAGAATGTAATTAGTATTTTAGTTTGATAGTGTCATTTTTTTCCATGTTTGATAGTTGCTTGTACTATAGGTTTACCATGTTTTCTTTGATGGTTTGGTATTGCTCCTTTTTTCAGTAGTATTTTTTCAATTTTACATAATCTTTTTCTTATTTCAATATATGTAGAATCGTTTGTGTATGATTTAATTTCTCATAGACTGACCTTTTAATTTCTCTTGGATTTTGAACATCATTTCTTTTGTAAAGGTATTTTTTCAATTAAACAAAACTATACAAAATGTATAAATAGAAAGCTTTCCTTTTTTTGTGTGAGTTCTCTTTTTGTTTCTTGTGCTTATCATGTTCTAATAAGACTAAAGAAATAAGAAAGTAAAATTTGAAATAAATACTAAAACTTTGTAATTTGTATAAACTATCATTTTACTTATTTACTTATTTTTTCATTGGGAAATATGGTTGAGTGGACTAATACGACTACAATTTTTTTTAATAGAATGGAAAGGAGTTTATAGCTCCCAGGTTAGATGGACTTTGTGAGAAACATGCTTGTATTGCCCTCTTGATTTATTTCACTTGTTTCTCCTAACAGGAACAACTTGATGGTTGTGGTGTTGACCTGTCAAGTCTTTATAAGTGGATTGAGAGCCAAGCTCCCAATGGTTGCTGCACTGAAGCTTGGAAAAAAAGGGTTCATTGGATAGGGTCTCAAGTCACAAGTGAAGTTACACAAACAGTAGTTGATGCTGAAAAATATCTTGAAATCCATAGACCTATAAGAAGGTATACAATTTTCTTCTTTTGGATGTAACATTTCTAGTCTAAAGTTAAAAGGTATACAATTTTCTCCTTTTGGCATGTAACATTTCTAGTCTGAAGTTAACTCAAATGAAAATATGATATGGTTATAGACGACACGGAAAATTATTGGAGGAAGGTGCTAGTGGATTTCTACAGAAGAAACTTGAAGTTGACAGAAGTAAGGAGGCTATAGTGGAAAATGGAGATATAGATTGGGCCTCTCTAAAGAAACTATTCTCTGGCGGTTCTTCTGAGGATGCTCTTTCATTTGGCAGCAAACATTGGGCTTCGGTTTATCTGGCCAACACTCCTCAAGAAGCTGCAATGATGGGCCTAAAGTTTCCTGGGGTTAATGAGGTGAATTAAGTTATTTTGTTGCTTTACTGATTTCTTCATGCTTTGTAGCTTGACTTCTTATTATTATTTCTGAAACAGGAGGGTATAGAAAATATCAGAAGAAAACCCACTTTATTTCTCTGATTATATGTAATTTATACATGAGTATAATCTATTCTAATACTACTAAATTACTGGATTTTTCGTATAGACTAACTTATCCTATCTATAGTTATCCTATCTTATTTGCTAGAAGATAAACTTATCTCTTAGATGATAAACTTATCTACGATAATTATCCAACTGATTTCATGTTTAGCGGTTTGATAGGCATGTGTGCAGGCCTGCAAATGAACCACTATCTCACAATAGTATTCCTGTCAGTGCAAATAATGGTTGTTACTCTGATTATTTACTCGCAGAACATGTGTTACAGTTAGCTGAATTGCCAAATTTTCTGAATGTTATCTTGAGAAACAGTTGAATTAATGACCAACTACTCGTTTCGTTAATAGCAGAGTTCCGAGGAAACTGAGCTTGACGATGATAAGGAGCTCCTGCAGTCGGATTCCGAGAACGCTAGAAGACTGAAATTCGAGTCCATTCTTAAATTACAGGAAGCAAACAGTGGGTTGATTGAACCTAAAAAAGATATAGTGGTTGTGCCTGGAATGTTTCTTCCCCAACCAGTTGCTTTGCCAAGCCAGCCATCAAATGAAGAAACTCCTGAGCAACATCAGAGAGTTAACACAGAAGTGAATTCTGGTAGTTCTTCGAATGGACCAGGTAACAATGTGCAGAGAAGCTCTAGTAGAAGAAAGCATAATAGAGTGCAGAACCACAGAAAGCAAGTTAGGCAGTGGGTGGTGAAGGAAAATGGAAATGCAAATTGAATAGGTGGAATATTCAATATTCTTTTGAGGGTTTTTGTTATATTTTTACACCAAATACACAACTCTCCAGTAATAGATAAAAAGTAGGGATAGGCATTGTGCTGGCCGTGGGCTAATCTCTATCAATTTTTAAAAAATGATTTTTTAAAATTTAAAATATAAAACAGTGTAATTTTTTTAATTAAGTTTAGGCTCGAGCTGTACAGGCATAGGCTCGTTTGAGGACTAACGCCTTTAAATAAAATGATATTCTGCTTAGAATAATTGAGTCTTGAGTCAATTTAAATTTGGATTTGACTTATGGATCGGTTCCAAAAAAAAAACTAAATTTAAGCTCATAAGTCAAAAATTGTCATACTTAAGAAAAGTGTTAATGCGTTGAATTGGTTCTTAAAAAATAAAACTTTATGTGCCTAATGTTGATTTCTTTCTTTGCTTTCTTTGAAATTGGAGCATAAGGATCTAAAAAGAGCTTGCAATTCAAAGAAATTTAGCAAATGAATGGGTTAAAAGCCAAATCAGTGAGTAATTTTATAATATATTAACAATAATTAATATTGATAATATTATTTTAAATAATTATTTAAAGTCGTAAATAGTATCTTAATTTTTATATTATTAAAATTTAAAATTTTAATTATAGTTTAAATTTAAATTTAATGTCTTAATTTATTAAGATTAACATAAAAAGATATTTTATTTTCTAAATATCATAACCATTAACCAAAAATATTTTTAAAATTTTTTATTTTTTA
>JANZLH020000046.1:243648-256612 GCA_026770325.2 Erythroxylum fimbriatum
TCCTCCCTACCTTAGTAAATCTCCTAGCATATGTCAATATGGTTTTAGGACCCATATTGCTATCAGTGTTGCTATCATGTTTCTTCTTCTCTGAAACAAATTTGGATGAGAAAAGAGAAGGCTCAAAGTTAATTGGTTAAACAGCCCCTTTGAAACTGTTGACTTATAGATTATTCAATTATCATTATAGAAAACTTATTTTAATTTTAGTACCACTCCTTACTCTATTAAATCTTGAGTTTGATTGCTCAGGGAGAGGAGAGCAGAGTTACTTGGGAAGTGGAGAACTAAGGGTGGTGTATTTCTAATTGGCTATACTGCTTTCCGAAATTTATCCCTTGGAAAAAATGTGAAGGACAAAAACATGGCTAGAGAAATATGCATTGCATTGCAGGTAACTTTCGTTGCTCTTGGAGTTGCTTTCTAGAATATTACTTGCAGGCATTTGAAGTTGTCTATGGTACATATTTTTTTTTTTTGAAGGAATATGGTACATATTTTTAATTGTTATTAAAATTTGTAACGTGGCTGCTTTTTGTTATCTATAACTTGGTTCCGTATGCAACTTCATTTGGTGATATTGTATGGGAGTTATGCATTAATGTGTATGCTGGTATGTGCTGCTTGTCTATGTACACATGTATAATATGTACAAAAAGGTAGATTATTAATAGTCATACACATGCGTCGCAGGAGTGAAAGTTTGATAAGAAACTATTAAACTGATAGACTTAGTTTTTACTGAATGATTCTTGATTCGACATCAGAGTCAGGTTAAAATCCTTTTATAGCATGACTAATACCATAACATTGTCCACATTTTGCATATTGACTTCCTTTTAGCGACCTACAATGTTTGATCTTTTTCCCTCCCGTTGATGATTGAGTTTTTACCAACTTAACTAGTCCAAAACAACATTCGTATTTTTACACAGTTCCAGGCATCAGTCACACATTATTAACGAGTTCCAAAGGTGTTTATATTTTGTTCAACAAATAAGAAGCTCATTTCTCTTCAATCCATACTCATTTTTAGGGGTGTGATACAATGTCAAAATGATCTTCCTATATTGTCTATTGATTACCAAAATCAGAATTAATAATAGTATCTGTAATTGCAATAATATGATTGTAAATCAATATATTATTTTCTTATACCTATCTCATTCAGCCCTATAATTAGGGACTGTATATACTTCACCAGATAATAGTTTCTCCACAGCAGCCCATGTGAATATTCGTTTGGTTGGTACTTGAAATTGGTCCCCAAGTTGTAATGATATTGACTTTCTAATGCATTTATATTTATAGTTTCCTTGTTGGGATTGGTTGATTGTTTAATCTCCATCATCACTTGACCATGGGAGGGGTTAAGTATCCAGTGATGAAGACAACTGGGAATGTAGCTTCAGGGGCATTTGTCTTGATCTGCTTTTATCTTTCAAATCTTACATCTCAACTCTTCAATTCTGTCTGCCACTTAAACAACCTCCTTATCTTCCATGAATCCTTGAATCAAGCTCGAGGTCTAATATTCACTATAAAATCTGCTATTATTAGGATGGACCTGATATACTTGTTTGCGATGAAGCACATATGATTAAAAACACCAGGGCTGATACAACCCAAGCATTGAAACAAATCAAATGCCAGAGGAGGATCGCGTTAACTGGATCACCTCTCCAGAATAATTTGATGGAGTATTATTGCGTAAGTTTTGGATAAACAGAGAGATTTGTCTAACATTTCAACTTAATTTTATGGTTGTTATTTTGTTCTCTACTCAATATAAAGATTCTTATGTATTTTGATTGAAAACAGATGGTTGATTTTGTCAGAGAAGGTTTTCTTGGTAGCAGCCATGAATTTAGAAACCGGCAAGGCTTCTTCTCTTACATTACCTTACTTTCTATTTTCTCTGTACTTTTTATTCACAATATCCAACTTTCTCGTGTGTAGATTCCAAAATCCTATAGAGAATGGACAACATACTAACTCGACTGCTGATGATGTAAAAATTATGAACCAAAGGTCTCATATCCTCTATGAGCAATTAAAAGGATTTGTCCAGAGAATGGACATGAGTGTGGTGAAGAAGGACCTTCCACCTAAAACTGTCTTTGTAATAGCTGTAAAGCTCTCTCTGTTGCAGAGAAAGTTGTACAAGAGATTCCTTGATGTTCATGGATTCACAAATGACAAGTTTGCAACCGAAAAGATCAAGAAGAGTTTTTTTGCTGGCTACCAGGCGTTGGCTCAGGTTTGCTTTGTTATGCTTCCTGAGCTCCTTAGCTTATCATGATGTTGGAATCGGTGAAAAGCTTTTGGCTTCATTTACATCAGTTTTATTGTTGGAAAGAGTTCCTGGAAATTTAATATGCATGAATTTTGAGTTAACAAGTTGGAAATTGAGCTAAAGTTCCTTTCAAATGTGTAGTTCATTCATCTCATTCTTTTGACAAAATTGTCTTCTTTTCCTGTGTATTCTTGTTTTCGTTACATGCATTTTTGTGTTTTAGATATGGAATCATCCCGGAATTTTGCATCTGAGAAAGGATAGAGATTATGTCAGTCGGGAAGATACTATAGAGAATTTCCTTGCAGACGACAGCTCTAGCGAGGAGAATATTGATTGCAATATGAATATTGGAGGTACTCCATTTTCCTTACTATGTTTTCTTCCTTATTAATTTTTGTCATATTGGCTGACATATTGATTGACTGGTTATGTTTCTTTTGCTGGCTAATCTGACAATGCTGCGGTATCAAAATCTTATGTTCTCTAATTCCAATATATTTTGGGTATATAATATTTTTTTTGTGCAACTCCTTTTGATGTTTAGCCTATCATGTTAATTTGTGCTTTGTACTAAAACTGCAAGTTGTTTTATGATGCTGTGCAAATATGATTAATCTGTCTGGATGCATGTCTTAGTAACTGATCATGCTGCATTTCGTGTCTTGGAATTGCATTTACTTTCTTGTTATCATCACATCTAATATGTATTGACATTTTTTGATCTATGAAAAGCAAGAATCAAAACACAACCAAATGCTAGATGCTAAAAAATCAATATGGTAATCCTTTGAGTTTTGCTTTTACTAGCTTCTTAAACAATCATCAATGTCCATTTTCATCTGTAAGACAAGCAAACAAGACTTATGAATGTGTCTATTAATTTGGTTAGACAAAGTACAACAAACATACAAACCTAACTAGGACTTGGCGATAAATCCCTTTACCGGTTTGGGTACATTTAAGTAGATACCCTAGCATTTTCTCCCTAGCTAGTCTTGACTGGAGCTAGCATTCAGAGCATTTTATCACTCTTTGTACTTTCAATCTCTTGCTCGCTTTGCATCTTTTTATGTGTCTGCTACTTAATGATTCTGTTTTTTTTCCCTCTTTTTTTTTTTCCGATAGAGAGGCCAGGGAGCACCAACAATTACATGCAAGGAAAAAGTGAAAATGGCTTTTTTCAAAAGGTATGATGGTGTATGAATGTTGCTGATCAATTTGATTTCAGAATTATTTATAGTGCTGAGATTGGCCCCCAGCAAAGTGCTTAGTTATCATACAACAACTTGGTATTTCACTTCTGTAATTCTGTCATGGTTTCGTTCCTTTTATATGAACTGTGCTTATACCCACAGTTTGCCTGAATACTTCTATCCTATGACATCTGTAATTTGCTACTTGACACTTTGTTGAAACTTAAACTATTAAATGTAGATACACACCATTTTAATACAGCTATTTAGATTTATGAACGATAACTTCTCTAAGAGTTTGTAGTTAGTAAGGTTTAACTTGCTCAATTGTTCAAATTACTTTGTGCATATGTTAAATTTTGATAGGTTGAATTGGTGTCAGGTGTTGACAATAAATTGTTCCTTTTTTGTCAGCATACAGCAATAAGCTTCTAGCTAATTTTTTCAGTTATATATATTGAAGTTTGTGTTTTATCCCACTTTTTTAATGCGCTGATCCTGTTACCTTTTGTCTTTCCAGAATTGGTGGAATGATCTCCTTAATGAAAAAAACTACAAAGAGATTGATTACAGTGGAAAAATGGTAATACTACTTGACATTTTAACCATGTCTGCCGATGTGGGCGACAAGATATTGGTTTTTAGCCAGAGCATACCAACTTTAGATCTCATAGAAGTGTACCTTTCACGATTACCCCGACGTGGTAAGTTAGGAAAGTTCTGGAGGAAAGGAAAAGACTGGTATAGGTGAGTATTAGTGCTGAACCTTTTATAATTTGACAGCTTTCATGCATCCTATATCATATTGATGTGTGTATGAGATGCTCTCTTTTCAAATTGAAAATTTGAATCCGATTTACTCCCTT
The DNA here is from genome assembly GCA_026770325.2 of Erythroxylum fimbriatum. Classification (NCBI taxonomy): domain Eukaryota; kingdom Viridiplantae; phylum Streptophyta; class Magnoliopsida; order Malpighiales; family Erythroxylaceae; genus Erythroxylum; species Erythroxylum fimbriatum. The sequence goes on from JANZLH020000046.1 coordinate 248,007, forward strand.
TTGCGTTCATTTGTCAAAGGCTAGATGGAAGAACAGAGGGCTCTGAAAGGCAAGTTTTGGTCGAGAAGTTCAATGATCCTGAGAATCAAAGGGTCAAATGTACTCTGATCTCAACCAGAGCTGGATCTCTAGGGATAAATCTTCATGCTGCTAACCGTGTAATCATTGTTGATGGTTCTTGGAACCCAACATATGATCTTCAGGCCATATATCGGGCTTGGAGGTTGATTCTTTACTTGTTACCTTATTCTCATCTGGAAAATGAATCGTTTGCCTTTTGGTTCTTGGTAAATAAAATGAATCTTTTGCTTTGACCTGATATGAATTTCATTCAATTTTTTAGGTATGGCCAGAAAAAGCCTGTGTTTGCATATAGATTGATGGCTCACGCAACTATGGAAGAAAAAATCTATAAGCGTCAGGTATCAAGAATACCAAATTGCAGTATTAAGTTGCTTCTCTATCTGTCATGGAATGTTGATGGAAAGATTGGCTTTTGACAGGTGACAAAGGAGGGGCTTGCTGCAAGGGTGGTGGATAGACAACAAATACATAGAACAATCTCTAGAGAAGAAATGTTGCATCTCTTTGAATTTGGTGATGATGACAATTCTGAAACCCAGACGGGACTCATCCAACAGGATAAACGAGCAGAGAGCCATGATTTGACATGCCAACCTGGAAATTCATTGAAACATAAGTTACCTCTTTCTCAAGGAGGCTGCTCTTCTGACAAGTTAATGGAGAAGTTAATAGGAAAACATTACCCAAGGTAGGTTCTTTTTGCTCTTCTATTTACCTGGATCAGACTAGTATTAGGAGGTGCAGTGCGTCACGATTAGGGAAAAAAATTATGTCATGGAATTTAAGCTTAAGATTTTCTAGAGCTATAGTCTGCTTGCTTTTTCAGTTCTGAAGACGCCATGTATAAAAACTTCTGAAAGGTACAGTATTTGGTGCATTATTCTTCATTTTAGGTGGATTGCCAATTACCATGAACATGAGACCCTTTTGCAAGAGAATGAAGAGGAAAAACTGACAAAGGAAGAGCAAGACATGGCTTGGGAAGTTTACCGGAAATCTTTGGAATGGGAAGAAGTACAACGAGTTCCCATTGATGAATCTACATTTGGGCAGAAGCCACCGATGCCAGACATTCCCCACTCTGCACCCAATATGAGTAAGCCACCAGCAGCGAGTGACGTGCCTCGTGCTCCTGATACTTCTAATGATGCACATGGGCAGAGCATCTTAAGGAATCGCTTTGTGCAGCGCAAGTGTACAAATCTTTCTCACTTACTGACCCTTCGAAGTCAGGGAACAAAGGTTGGTTGCTCTACTGTCTGTGGGGAGTGTGCTCAGGAGATAAGGCGGGAGAGCTGAACGGGGACGGGTGCGTTGAAGACATTTTTTGTTCATTTTAAGTTATAATATAACTTTGTTCATTGGCAATTGTAAAGAGTCGTAGCTGCAACTTCTCTTTGTTTTAGGTCGTGTATATTTTTGAGAGGCCACTGTGCCTGGAGCGATCTTAGGTGAAGTACTGTAGACAGAATTTTAAGTGTTTGTAAATTCGGTTTCATACATTAATTGCACTGTACACTTTCTTTTTGATAGAAGGGAAATACGAATTAAATTTCTGATGCCATTCTTTTGGATGCATTATGGTCAAAAGGGAAACAATCTTGCATTGGAGGGAACTTGCAAGCAGCAACAAAATGTACAATTACGAACACCATTTTTAGATAATGTGGAATTTCTCCCTTGGAAGATACTAAATGCCACTCATTTTTGCAGCTGAACTGAGACATCACTCTGAATATACTAACAAAAGAATTCCGTATCTTTCATGATGGAAATTCAGGGCTAATTGCCAATTCATATCTAACGTTGCCAAGGGATGCATCATTGTGCATTCTCCCGCTCGAACAAAATATTGCTGGTTACTCAACCTGAATAGGGAAAGTTGTCTCATCCTGCTGGAGTCCATCTTGTCTGCTCTGTCCGACTAACTAAAGTACACTATAGTGTACTCTTCATCCAGTTTGGATATGGCAACATGTAGAAGACGACCACGTGGTAATAAAATGGGTTTGTACCAAGTGGTAATAAATGGGTTTGTATGTGCTAGCATATCTCGTCTCCAATCCAGTTTTCTTTTTCTTTTGGTCCAGTAGGCCCCTCCTCACCATAAAGCTCAGTTGGGAGCAAGTCAAAGATATTCTCCAACGAAAATCGAAGAAACAATGGAAGATGATCAATTATCTTCTCTATTTCAGCACGGCCGTCATAGACAATAGTAGGACCCCACTCTCTCATATATTGCAACCAACAGGGTTCTGCAACAACTCCATCACCAAGATACTCTGCAGCAATAAGCTGATATTTGCTGCTTGAATCCACATAATATTCGCTTCGAGCAGCATCATTTCTCACTCCAACTCCAAGCTTTGTTGATCCTTGAAGGTAAGTACCAGCATGCGGGAAACTCGCATGTCCATGTTTTGATGAATAGACAACTGCTTTATTACCTTCTATGAACTCCAAGGCTGAAGCATTCACCCATTGACCACCACTATGCTGTGAGAAGAATACTTGCCATAGCTCTCCTGTAAAGTTGCTAACACGAAGGGTGAAGTGTTCCCAGTCACCCACGTGTTCTCCTATCTTGTTCATTTGTATACTCATTATCCCAATTTTAATGGTGGCTGGTCCATTAAAGGGACAGAACAGCCACATTGCAATATCAGTAAAAGTTCCTCCCAAAGCTGGTTTTACATGAACATAAAGCTCACCGCTCTCTAGGTCTCCTCTTTTCATAAAATTTCGTGCATCATCTTTTGTTGGAAAATCTATCCAATACTCTGCATCATTTTTCCCTCCACTTGGCAAGTTTGAGCCCCTATAGTCAATTGATTCACCCTTCTGTTTGCCTTCTTGGTACAGAAGTGCTCCATTTTTGAAGAACCACTCAACTGATGAGGGCATATAAACTTCATCTGGATGGAAGAATACAGTGGGGCCATATTGCTTGATTAAGGCATGAATCTGGTCAAGATTAGGCATTGATGGTAATTTGTTCTGAAGATTCTTCAAACACGCAGTATCAAGCAATGGTTCTTCAGAGCTCAAATCTGAGCTGCAATAGAATGTACCAATTGAAACACCTTTTGCATACAAGCCCATCCTGCAGGGCTTTGTGTTCCACACCTGAAATAGCTGTTTAGAAGATTTTGAATCCACCGAAGTTATCAGATCAGAAGTTTCACATCTTTCAGTTAGATCTGCTCGAACACATCGAACATGCTCTACATCAGGCTCCTCTGGGCTGTTGGTGACTATTATGCCCATGGCCTTATAACCTGCAGGTGGGTTTGGCTGCCAAAAGTAACCACCACCTTCATACTGCAAATCGGTACACCAAATCATTGTATATTTAAGGGGTTTTGCAAGAGCTGGAGAATCTGATTTGAATTCCTTGATATAGTCACCTTCAAGCTTGTTGGTGTTTGAATCACGAGCGACAAGAACATAACCTCTCAAAGGTCGATCGTTTGGTTGACAGTAGTAACCTAGACAATAGAATCCCACAGGGTACCCAACAGGTCTGTAAAAGGTAACTCCTGTCTTCCCTCGCAATATTTTGCAGCTCCAGGCAACTTCAAATTGGGTTACTTGGATTACTTCTATTTGTCCAAGGTTTATTCTTCCACTAGCAAATTCCTGACCTGAAGATGTAAGGGCCGAACATTCCTAAGCAAACTGATCAAATCATGCTCTTGGAAACAATACGAATGAAAAGATAAAAACATTAGCAGATGCATTATCAAGAGAATACTTAGTCAATCGAAATAGTGCCTCATCCATTGCAACGTTGCTGAACAAGTTTTAGTAACTATTTCATAACGAACAAACAAGAAATGACATTAAACGGTTTTGGAAGACCATAGAAATCCATAAGGCCATGCTCCATGACAAGATAAAAAGAGTTTAAGTTCCCATCAAGAATCCTTAGTGATACTAGGATCAAAATATGTAGAAATAATGTTGCCAGCTAATGAAAAGACTCCAAAGGGCTATTCGTCACCATAAAAGGGCTGTATCAAATTACAACTAAATTTTGAGAGCAGGGATGATACTTGATCTGGGAGCTTAAATTATTGGCAGACTTACATAGATGGACATCATTTGTAGGTACAAAATTAGATATGGTCACTGACAGTTGTTTACTAAGTTCACCTCTGGTTTCTACTATTTCCAAGGCGATGATATACCAAATATTGGAAAAGTAGGAAAAAAACTTGGTGAAAATTTGAAAATCCAGTCATCTTATACGATCAAAGTAGATTTAATAAATCAGCTTTGAGATATCAGAATCTCCAGAGATCCTAAAAACATTTGTGCACATATTAGAGAGGATAAGATATGCACAATTGTCTTGATCAATAGCATCCCAAACCACGCCCAGAAACAAGGTAAATCCATTTCTAATCCATCCAGTCCAATTTTATCACTAACTAAACACCCAAAATCATGAATAACATCATGAACTCGAAATACCCATAACAAGAAAAATCAAACATGGGATGAAACATGGACAGTGAAAGATAAACACACCGGGAGGCCAATCAGGAATAGGTGAAGGCAAAGAGAAAGGTTCCGGGTGAAGATCAGGCAAGTACAAGTCAGGAACTTGATTGCAGCAAAACCACTCACAACCAAACATCTTTACTAGAGTCTTCTGCTAAACAAACTGTTCAATAATCCAAAACCCAGAAACTATTTCCTGCAAAAGATTTGATCTTTAGCCCCTTCTAATAAGGAAACCAATCCAAGGCACCCCCTTTCTTTCCCTCTCTCTCTCTGACAATATTCTTTTTATCAGTTCATTGTGTGTGTAAAATAAGCAGCAAGAACTCTTCAATTAAGATGGTGCCTCCCTGGACAGTTGGTGGAGGGGAAGAGAGCAGTTGAAGTGAAGATCAAGACACCCCTACTTCCTTGTAAATGAGGAAATCATATTGGTTAGTTCTTGGGACTTCAGAGCAGTGGTTAGTTTGGCTTTTTTTTCAGTCCCACCTTGTTATGATGGGTCATGGGACCCATTGGTGCCTTACCATCTTTTAATTTTGTGCTTTCAAAGAATATTACTTTCTTGTGTTTAGCTCTGGCCATTTGATTTCAATCATCAGTAAATTATGTAACAATTATGTGCAGTTTTGACGTAATTAGGTTAGAGGGGATGAAATCGTCTGTTTATGCTCCGTGTGCCATCCCTGTGTCATCCACAGGGGGATGGAAGAGAGGATATCTGCCCAAGCTAGAGAGGGTGGAAGTGGAACTCCATTGTTCTGCATGTTAAATTTTTTATGATCAAAGCACGTGTGGGCGGGTGTGCTTGAATCCACACGTGCGTGTTTGTCCTCGAACCATCGTCATTCAATCTACAATGTCATGTACACAATTGACACGGGTGTGCTTGAATCCACACGCGTGTGTGCTTGTCCTTGAATCATCGTCATTCAATCTATATATGGTTGTAGAATTTTACATAATCATCCACATGACCATGTTCACTATTAACACAGTCGTGTGCAACCCTAATACGGGTGTGTCCTCTAGAAATAATTTCAACTCATCAGTTTCTGTCTTGAATCCATCTGAAGTTCGTTCCTTTTGTTTCATAAAGATTGCGAAGACCTCCATAGGTCATATTAGTGGTATTAATCAAATCTAAAATAGGGCTAGACCCATAATAGAAAGAAGCATGAAGATGAAGATGAAGACGAAGACGAAGATGAAGATGAATAAAGGATGTAGTAAGGAAAAGGGGAAGAAAAGAAAGGTTAAAAAGGCTGGTAGTTACCCTTAAGGGGTGTGGCTCGATGGTTGAGAGCGAGGCTTGATTTCGGTGAGGTCTCAGGTTCGATTCCCTGCTAGCCCCTCTTGTAAGTAGGGTGTTCAAAAAAAAAAAAAAGGCTGGTAGTTAAAAAAGGAAGAAAAGTAAGGGAAGGCAAGAGGGGAAGAGGAGTGGAAATAGACGGTGTCGATCGGGGAAAAAGAAAAGGGATGTATGTTCAGTAGTATAGATAACAATCCATAACAGGAAAAAATAAGGTGGATTCTTGTGGTGCTTGTTTATCATTAGGCATCAACGTTGACAACTCAAAATCAACACATGGGCTAGCTGCATGAACGTTGACAACTCAAAATCCTCAAAGAGGAAGCATAAATGCTGCAGCTGCACAATAATTTTGAGCTGCTCGTCCAGATGTTGCTTGCGTCATATTTCGAGAGAAGCATAATTAGGCTGTCACCAATTTCAATTCAGTTATCGATTCATTGGCCTAAAGATTGAGAATTAATGAAAATTGATACGTAAACCGTAGTCTCCGAGAATGTTTTTTGGTTAATAACATATAATGATCAGTAGTTGAACTTGCATGCTGGGCATTCCTATCTCTTAGTTGTTAGTTCAGGATAAAGTTCACATAAACTGAAGCGCTGGTCATGCCATTGTCAGAAACAAAAACAATGAAAGTGATGATGCAAAGCTTTCATGGATAATCTTAATTACACTTGCGTGCATTCATAGAATATGACTCGTATCTTCGTCAACCTAATTTAACCAATACAAATCTAACACTAGCGTTGTTTATCATGCTGCCAAAAATGGTCATTATCGACTTTAAAGCAACAGGCACATGTGGTGGGGTAAGTAAACGAAATTATTATGCACGAACAAAATTTTAGGTCACAAGACTTGTATGATTGTAGCTAGCAACAGTCAAGTCTTGGTCATGATAGGATGGCTGCAAAATGTTTATGTGGACGACATACATCCACAGCAAAGTTGGTCTAAGAAACCCATACGACAATAGGCGATTTATATTCCGAACTTAATAATTGTTTTAAAAATAATTTTTAAATTAAAAGTATAAAATGACAATTTTTTAATTAAGTTTAATCTTCAATTGTTCAGACTTAAGACTTATCTAAGATTTAACTCTTCTAAACAAGTTTGTATTGTGTGTCTTCTGTATGAATGGTATATTACTTGTCAACAATGACTTGAGCATGTTATAAAATGTTCTGAAAAAAATTGACATAAAATATCTTAAGACTTTTTTTTTTCTTTGAATGGGGATTCATACCAATATGTGAAAGAAGGTTTTGGGCCTAGCTCCAAAAGGCTTGTGTTGATAAAATCTTGAAGACGTTGAACATGTAAGACTGCAAGCCTAATCTATTACTTCTAATCAAAGATGATTGATCAAGGTTTAGCGTTTTAAAAATAAGGTTAAAAAAAAAAGCACTGACGATTTCCATCCTTACAATAGTTTAGTTGAGAGTTTGACATATTCAGAATTATGAGCTAAGCCTAAAAATGTTTTTGCAGTTAGTGTTATTGTCTTTGCAGTTAGTAAATCTTTAGAAACTTACGGACGTGAACACTAGGTTACCATGAAAAATATGTCATCTTATATATGTAAGACCAGAGTTTTTATGTATGTAGATGATATAAAGATCATTAACTCTGTTGATGCTGAACTTGGTGGGTGTTTTTAATGACAACAAGTAATATATATATAACACACACATTTTCATCTTGGCTATAGGATTTATGTGGTGGAAGAGCTTTAAGCAGTCGATGATGGTGAATTCAACTATACAACTGATTCATTCATATTTTTATATATCTTTAGGGGTTAATTCAGAGTGACTTGCATTCATTTTACGTTTATCCATAGTCGGTTTATCATGTTTTGGAATTATTTGGGTTTCATTGACGTAAAATGCATAAATAAAATAAGTAGTCTTGAATTGCGCTGTTTTTAAATTTTGGACAGACTTGACCTCTAGTCATTGTGAAATTTTTATCTTAAAATTGGCCTAACAAATTAAATTGAAGCAGTAGACGCTAGAGCCACAGTGGAGCAACGCAGCATGCGTTGGCGTCGGTCATCAGCAATTAACCAAGCATGATACACGTGTGGGAGGCAAGTGAGGCCAGCGCAATAAGAGACAGCTAGGAGGAATTGGCAAGAGACTTTGGAAAAATCACGCATAAAGAAGGCAGATCACGTGGGCGTCAATTGGGGATGACAATTTAATTGTCACCAGCAAATAAATCACGAATCAAAGGCAACCAAGGTATGTAACGAGGAGAGTCACGCAGAGAAGCACATGGAGACGCAGGCAGACGATCAACGCTGGGGAAAAGACAAGCAAGTGGACGAAACGCACAAGGAGAAGCCAATTAACGGAGAGCATGCGTGAACAATTAAGAAAGAAATTGAATTGTGGACAGCTGGGTGAAAAACGACGTTAAGGGAGGAATTAGGTTAGTGACTTATTATGGTTAGAACATATATAAATATACGACTTTGGTCCAGGGGGAGGGGGCTTTTCACGCAGCTGAATCGTCGTTCTCCCTAGGCAGCTTAGCTTTCAGTGCTTTTTCAAAAGTAATTCACTTGTCTTCAGCAATTGGTGTTAACGTTTTCATTAGGTATGTGTAGCTAAGTCTTTATTTCAATTGTAAAGGGTAATACCCTTCGAACATTGATGGATTCATGAGGATTTATTCTTAATCGATTTTTGTG
>JANZLH020000046.1:299382-312785 GCA_026770325.2 Erythroxylum fimbriatum
ACTGTAACTGAAGAAGATAAAGTTACATGTAAATACACTTGCTTTCCAGGGCACTATATTTACATAACTCCAACAAAGACTTCTTCCTTATTGACACAGTTTTAAAGTCATTTTCAAGACTAGGTGTTTGAGTTATAATTATGATTGTAGGTGCAGGGTTTCACTAGTTTTTTTCCTCTATAGTAAGAGTAGTAGCAACAATTGTGCTTACGGTATGATTATTAGTGTCTATGGCATAATCAGCACCTTCTATATTATGTTTATTAGTAGTTGCTAGGGTATGAGGCCCTCACTTAAGTCATCAATAAGAGTCTAAGGTTGAGCTTCTCCCATCAGTTCTTTAAAGCTATCTATTTTAAATACTCTATCAGTTGGTTGCCAAGTTTTGTTAATTCAACAGTAGGGGTTTCCAGGCATATGTGATCTTCACTATTTCTTCAATTAGCTCAAGGTTGTTATCAAATTTTATGATTGAAATATTCTCAAAAAGTTCAGTATAAGCATCAACAGCCACACATTTTCTAGCAAAGTTTATCCTTTTTATTCTGCAATTGCTTGATCAATACATATTGGTCTACCAGCTGAGCTAGCAAGACAGCTTAATCCTTTAGTGGTCTAGTACTTAAGACAATAGGTTAGTTTGCACGATTTCTTCAAATTTAACACTTCATTTCCATGCTTGTATGAGAAATGGTTTGCCGTGAATGTTCCAAGGGTTAAATTTTATAACTACATCCACTACCTCAGGATAGCTAAAATTAAAGAAGAAAATATCTTGATTATTAATTGTGACATAAAGAAGTCCAAAGCTCTTCCAGTTACTAACAGGCCATGATTTAAAGAAAAGGAACTCTCTTATCAAGGAAGAAACCAACTAGAGTGGATTTTCATTTTCGAACTCCAGCATGTAGAATAGAAATGGGGGAGAGATTATGGGGTGGTATAAAGTAATGCTAGAGGAAAATAAGATAGCTTAGCTTCTGGATTCAAATTACCTACAACTTGAACCCATAAAGGCTTGGAATGAAAACTACTAGTGTTGGTGGAAGCGGCAAGGAAATCACAAGCAAGTGAAATATTAAGGGAAGGCAAATAGGCAATGAATGAGATTTGAGTGTAGCAGGTGAAGTGGGAGCCGGAGGAGAATGAAACTTTAGTAGAGATGGGAAGACTTCATAATTTGATATAACCATGGGATAAAGGAAAAATCTGTTGTATAAAAGATATTCAGAGCTGGGATACAGGTAGAATGTTGCTGTGAAGGAAGAGTGTTGGTTTTTTTTAATGTGGAGAAGACTTTTTCAAATTTTATTGAATAGAAGCTTGTCTATTTATACAGTTTTTTTTCTCTAATTTAAATTCAAAAATTAGATAATATTTAATCTAAATCAGCATAAAATAAAATCTAAACTTAAAGAAAACATTATGATAAAATCTTTGACTATTTCAAAGTCACATATTCTAACAAAGAGTACGAGGAAAGTGTGACTGAAGAGGAAGAAGGAAGTTGACTGAAGAAGAACGAGACACAGCTGGTGAAAGAGGAATAGTAACAATAGGAAAAGCAAGTATTGAAGGCCTCGGGATGTGCGTAGGAGCAAGGAGAGAGAGAGTAAACAAAGAGGGAGAAGATGGAGCCCAAGTTCCAAGTTGTAATGCCATGACACTGGAAAGTCGAGGCAAGGAGGAAGCTTGCTGCAATGAACAGCAGTACCTAATCAACTCGAAACTTACCAGTATCGACATGAGATAAAATCGACAATTTGCAGATTAGAAAGATGTCAGAGACTAAAAGAAAGTATGATGTCATTTTAGTGGACATGCTTCTGAAGCTGACCTTTATATTTCTTGTATATAAAATTTGAGAAGAATCAGTTGCAAAATCGGATGTGAAATGTTTGAATGAATAGTTGTTTAATTACTTACATTAATTAAGAAGATGCATGTGATAATATTGACAATAAAATAATTATAAATTTCAAAATATAAGAACTCAGTAAATTTCTATTGTAATGTATGTTAACATATTTTTAAAATAATGTATATTTATTTTAATAAAAAATTACCTCAACTGAATGAAGTTTCGAATTTCACCTCTGCTGTTTGTTGTTATCCCATAAATATGCCTTAGTTGGACTACTCAATCTCCTCTTCAGGAAATAGTCTCTTCAATGTTTCACAAAAATTGAGCCTGCCCTCATTTTTACCTTTTTAGTAGTCCTAACTAAATTGGGTACCCATCAATCATATTGTTAACTGATTAAGATAATAGAGTGCTTTGGATAGGTTGTACTTGTCATCCTTTATACCAAGAACAACATATCTTAATTTATGACATGGTATTTTCTTTTCCTCTATTATTGAAACAAGGAAATTGGAATTCTTTTTTACCTCTAATTTATTTAATGTATATAACTAAATTTGTTGTTATGGTTCAAATTACGTATTTCTAAACTCTATTTTTATTGAGATTTATTCATCTAATTTTTATCTCTGTCTTATTTATTGAATTGATGGATTTTTACAGGTACAAGGTAGCAGAGACTTTCGCATCTGCTGCATGCATGTATACTTTGATTGATAAAATATACATTTTCAATATCCTATTAACAAGTAAAAGTTATGGGATTCCAAAGTTCGTTTCAGACGTTTAGGAGAAGAGTGTCATCGTTTCCATCCATGACTACGCCATTATAGGGTTTTAGATTGTGAAGTTTTGTAGCCATGATGGATGTTTGTTGGCAATTGTAAACATCATTATTAGTTTTATAGACTGACAAGTATGAAACCTTTGAAAAATAGTGTTATTTTTATTTTTTCAATCTGGGTTGGAATATTCTAGAGGATTATTATTTTGTTTTCGTGTGTGGTAATTTTGGAGACAAGAAAGAAGCCAGGGCCTTGTTAATGATTAAATACAATTCTTCTATCCCATCGATCCCATTGTTACCTGGAAATTCTTGTTTTTCATTCCAACACGTTTGCTCAACAGAAACGCGTTGGCGTCTTAAGCCCTTAATAGCCAAAAGACTTCAAATTAGGTAAATCAACATGGTTAAGTTTTGTTTAATCTATAATAATGACCGAACCCCCATCAACTGAACCGATGTATTCAATCCAAGATAATGTAGTTCATTTCATATTGACCAAACCCTACCAACTGTTGTTTTAAATCAATATTTTTTATGTAATGTAAAGTGTAAATTTACGAGCCTTCTTAGACTAGCTTTTCTATAGCTCCCAAATAATGAAGTTTCTTTTGATGTACATCAAAATTTGAGAATAAAATTTAAATTTAAAAACCATTTAAATTATGTAAAGCTTCTTAATAAATTTAGGTTTCATAAGATGTCAAAAATGTCAACGTACTCGGTGCACAAGCAACTCAAGTCGTATAAAAAGTACATGAATTCTATAAATATTATAACATTTATCATAGTTACATAAATTATATATATATATATATAATTTTCTATTAACAAAGGGCCGGGAAATACATGTAATTTTCTTATAAGTCTCTCAGTTTAAAAAAGTTGACAATTTGACTAGTGAGTGAGACTGGAAGTCATCTCATTTTTACGAAAATTGATTGGTCAAAATTAAAAACAAATTAAGATTTGCATGTTTTTAACTTACTAATAGGAACAAGAAACCACTTATTTCTTGTAGTGATATATTATAAACAAGAAGGGAAAGTAACATTTTGCCTTTGTATAAACTCATTCATTGCCATCTACCCCTCTCTTACCTGCTCCTCACAAACCCTGTCACTCACAGATCTGATCTTTAATATGGAGACTAAAGATGATGTCCCAGCTGAACAATACTTAGCATCACGTCCATGTAGAGGTTTCTCTTGCAGTGCATGTTGCTTACCAATCATTGGTGCGGGTTATAATTGTCGGAGTTGTACCTCCATAATCCACAAATCATGTTTTCAATTGCCAACCTACAAAACACACCCTTTCCATCTCAATCATTCACTCACTCTCCTTGCCAAAGCTGAGAACCAGCTTGTTTCATGTGACCAATTTATGTAGGGATTCATGCGGTTGCTTGTATTCATGATTTTATTCATACTGGACATGCCTTTATATAGGCAGCTCATACATCTGCAGAAACAGAATAAACAACTAAAAGCTACTGATACTCCTATATTCAAGGGATATTATTCTAAGCATATTGATTAACTCTAACTACCAGATTCCTCATATTCAGGACAACTTTTGACTACTTCAATTAGAATCATTCTCAACACCTCCCCGTGATTCGTAATTGCAAACTCCGAGCAACTTTCTGAAGCGAAAAAACTTGTCCTTTGGTAAAGCTTTTGTTAAGACATCAGCGAGTTGATCATGAGTACTACAATATTGAATATCGACAACTTTCCCAGCAACTAAATCTCTGATGAAATGCAGTCTTGTGTCTATGTGCTTTGTCCGACTATGAAGAGCTGCATTCTTTGTCATGAAAATGGTTGATTTGTTGTCGCAGAATATGATTGCCGGTGTCTTTGACTCCTCCTGCAATTCACTAAGAATACCTCTAATCCATACAGCTTGACATGCTGCGAATGTCACAGCTACATATTCGGCTTCTGTGCTAGACAATGCAGTTATAGGCTGCTTCTTTGAGCTCCACGCAATAACTCCCGAACCTAGAGAAAAAACATGGGCTGAAATGCTTCGTCGATCATCAAGACAACTTCCAAAATCGGAATCTGAGTAACCATAGAGTTTCCCATCAATATACATGTTGTCAAGTTTACTTGAGTACCATATTCCGAAGTCCACCGTGCTTGCTATATACCGCAAAATTCTCTTCGCTGCTGCAAAATGTGTCTGTGATGGATTTTCCATGAACCGTGAAACTACACTCACTGCAAACGTTATATCTGGACGAGTGTGAGTTAAATAAATTAATCCACCAATGAGGCTCCTATAAGAGATAGAATTGACTATTGTTTCTCCATCATTCCTGACAAGTTTCTCACATGTTTGTAAAGGAGTAACTACTGGACTGCATTTCAACATACCAAATTTCTTCAATAATTCCTTTGCATAGAGTTCTTGCTTTAAAAAAATCCCATCTTCTCCTTGTGTAATTTCTAAACCCAGAAACAACTTTAGTGATCCCAAATCTGTCATGTCAAACTCCGCTTTCATGTACTCCTTAAATTCGTCAACAAGAACCTGAGATGAGCCTGCAAAGATCATGTCATCGACATAGAGACAAACCAGTAAAAATTCTCTTTTCTCACTTCTCTTGACGTACAATGTAGGTTCTCGATCACTTCGCTGAAAACCAAAGGTAATGAAATATTTATCGATTCGACTATACCACGCCCGCGGAGCCTGTTTTAAACCGTACAAAGCTTTATGTAATTTGTAAACTTTTCCTTCAGCCCCTTTAATAGTAAAACCAGCAGGCTGTTCAACGTAAACTTCTTCATTCAGCTCACCATTGAGAAAGGCGGATTTAACATCAAATTGATACATAACCCAGTGACGTTGAGCAGCCAAGGCAAGAAAGATTTGTATCGTCTCGAACCAGGCCACCGGGGCGAATGTTTCTTCAAAGTCAACGCCGACTTGTTGGGAATAACCTTTAACAACCAGACGAGCCTTATACTTTTGTATTTGTCCATGTGAACCATACTTGGTCTTGAATACCCATTTTAGTCCGATCGCTTTCTTTCCTGCAGGTAAATCACACAACAATCAGGTATTATTTTTGTTAATGTCAGAAATTTCTTCTCGCATTGCTTTCATCCACTTTTCCTGCCCTTGAGCATCTTCAAATGTGGTAGGATCGGCAACCATTAAAGCAAACCCACAGGTTTCACAGATATCAGCCAATGAATGATATTTTCTTCAAGCAACTGGTGTAGATAAATCTGAAGAAGAAGCTTCTTCTCGTGGGAGTACATTTGATCTTGGTGTTGTCAGCGGGGACAGCGTTGATGTATCTTGCTCTGTTACAACTTGATCATCTTCAGGAATGTCAATTGAATCCAAGTACTACGGCTCCTGACTTTCTTTCTCATGCCCATTCCAACACATATTTTCATCAAAGACAACGTCTCTCCTTGTGAGTATTTTTCTGCTTTCAGGCTCAAACAATCTATAAGCTTTTGACTGTGTACTATAGCCAACAAATATACACTTTTGTGACTTTCGATCAAATTTCTTTCTAGCTTTTGAAGGAATCAAGGCATAACATAAACAACCAAAAACTTTTAGATGACTTACATTGGGTTTAAAGCCATTCCATGCCTCAAAGGGAGTCATGTTCATTACAACACGGGTAGGAGATAGATTAAGTAGATGCACTGCTGTTGCCACTGCTTCAGCCCATAGATCATTCGACAAATCTCTTTCTTTCAACATGCTTCGAGCCATTTCGACAACGGTGCCATTCTTGCGTTCAGCTACTCCGTTCTGCTATGGAGTATAAGGAGCAGTAAACTCTCTTTGGATTCCGTTTTCTTCACAGTAAGAGTTGAACTTATTGGAAATAAATTCTCCACCATTGTCTGTACGCAGAGTCTTAATGCTTAATCCACATTGTTTTTCAATCAAAATTTTGAACTGCTTGAATCTTTCAAATGTCTGATCTTTGCTGTCCATAAAATAAACCCACGACATCCTGCTATAATCATCAGTAATAAGGAAGAAATACTTACTACCACCTAGTGAAGGAGTTTGCATTGGTCCACATAAGTCTGCGTGTAACAGTTCAAGACATTCATTGCCACGCCAGGCTGGACCAACCGAAAAAGATCTCCTTGTTTGCTTTCCATATACACACCCTTGACAGAGTTTTATATTACTAATCTCAGGTAAGCCTGTGACCATTCCTTTGCTTTTAAGTAGTGTTAGACCCTTTTAATGCAAATGGCCATACCTGAGATGCCATAAAGTTGATTATTCTTCTGCTGTTGTCGCAAGCACAAAATGTCCCATTGTTGACAAATCTAAGGGAAACATTTGGTTCTTTGTCATTGCAATACTTGCCATCAGACGATTTGTCTTCTTCTCCGTGATACTACATTTTCCATTGTCAAACAAGACTAGATATCCACATTGTATTAGTTGACCAACACTAATTAAAGTGAAATCAAGTGCTGGAACATATTGCACATTGTGTAAAAACTTGAAAATTCCAGGACCAAGTTCAAACCTTACAGTGCCTTTTCCTTCAACAAATAATGTGTTGCCATTACCAAGCTGTACTTTCTGCTTAACACCTTCATCCAGGTTAGAAAATAACAATTTGGACCCAGTCATATGGTT
Source organism: Erythroxylum fimbriatum (assembly GCA_026770325.2). Classification (NCBI taxonomy): domain Eukaryota; kingdom Viridiplantae; phylum Streptophyta; class Magnoliopsida; order Malpighiales; family Erythroxylaceae; genus Erythroxylum; species Erythroxylum fimbriatum. The sequence continues at coordinate 306,678 of JANZLH020000046.1, forward strand.
TGAGCATCCACTGTCCCCAAACCATACATAACTTGGCTGCTGCTCTCCATCCTTCTTGTTCTGTGCCATGAACAATTTTTCTTCACCATCATTATAGTCTTCCTCATCTGCTTCTTCTTTGCTGAAATTAGTTTGCTCTTCTTTATACCAACACTCTACTCTTACATGCCCGTAATTTCCGCAATTATAACACCGCACCGAGTTTATATATGGCTTCTGTTCTTCCCCTCGACTTTTACCGCATCCATATGTGCGACCTCTTCCAGACAATCTTCCTCGAAATGTACCCCGAGAACCACTCCTACCTCGACCACGTCTGAAAGTGTAGTTATTTTCCTGCACCTGAAAAGCTTTCTCTTCTTCTGTTTCAAGCTTTCAACTTAATCTGACTTCATGTGCTTGCAAGGAACTCATTAGTTCATTAAATGAAAAAATAGATAGATCCTTAAATTCCTCAATTGTAGCTACAACATGATCAAACTTTGAATTTAAACTACGCAATACCTTTTCAACAATTGTTTGATCATCTATTTTAGCGCCGAAAGTCCTCATTTGACTTACCACTCCAATTGCTTTACTCAGGAAGTCTGATACTTTCTCGTCATTTTTCATTTGTAAGGTTTCAATGTTGGATTCCGTTTTCGGAACCCAACTCTTACTCTAATACCATACATGTTGAACCCTGCTTCCGGAACCCAACTCTTGAGTCATAAAAAGTGATCTTCATTACTACTCCTTATTTCCAGATTTCCAACATTAAAATGATAGAATTTGTCTTCGAGATCTTCATCAAAGTTGTAGATATTGAAGTCTTCTTTCAAACCATCCAAAGAATACCTTAATCCGATATCTGTAGGGAAAGCTATGGCAATTTTTCCAATCTTGTATCGTCTGATGACGTCACATCGTCTATAAATGACGTCATCTCGTCTGTTCCTATTTTTGACCCTGTAGATGATCGAATTTGTCTTCGAGGTCTTCATGAAAGTTGTAGATCTTGAAGTCTTCTTTCAAACTGTCCAAGAATGATCTTGATCTAACTTCTCTAGTGAAAGTTATGCCAATTGTCCTAAGTTAGGTTCAATATAATTGAGGACCAAATCTTATTTGATTCTTTCGGCCATAAGATTGTTATCCGAAAGGTTATAGCTTTTGGGATTGATTGAATCAAAGTAAGGGTATCGATTGGAAAAGTATGAATTGGAGATTTTAGTGAACATGCTTTAGTATTTTGATGATATTTCGACCTGTAGGACTCCAAATGAGATGATTCTTGTCTCTAAATAAGTCAGAGACTTAGGGATACAAATTGTATGAAGAAATAGAGTGTTAATTCAATCCCTAAGATCTTCAATTTCTGGATGGAAGTTGAGTATACTATATTGTTTCAGTCTAATAACAGTGTGAAAGTGTTTGTGGTAATACTTTTAGATTTCTAAAGCAAATTGAATGATTTTGGTGTCATTAGAAACTTAAGACAAGGGGAACTTTTTCTGAATTAAAGTGTTAAGGCTATAGAATTGTTTAACTGTGTTTTGGCAAGGCACTTAAGCATAAAAGACGTAAGGCATTAATGGAAAGGCAAATTGTACAATTCTCAATCATTAAGGGCATAATTGGAAGAAGAGAGAAGAACGAAAATTGAAGAGAAATAGAGAGTGCCATGAAGAAGAAAGAGAAATACGAAGAGAAGAAGAGGAGAGAAAGACGAGAAAACAAGCTAAGGTTTCAATTGTATTAGCCTTCAAGAGAGAGATTTTGAGTTTGTTCAAGAAAAGAAAAAGGTATAGGAAGAAAAGAGCTTCCCTTTGAGCCAAAGATCCCTTCATTTAGTGAAGCATGAAGGTAAGATCATTTTAAATCTTTTGAATTTTTGAAAGGATTTTAGTTCATAGAGTTTAGAAATACTTGGGTTTAAGTATTCTAGAACCAATTTTAGTGATTGTGCTTTAAGGGATTTTTTAATTACAAACCCTATTGAGTGGAATTTTTGTTATTGTATAAAGGGATCAAAACAGGCAACAGGAACAAGAGAATAGGCATTTTGAGCAAGTCTATAAGTAAGAAAATCAAGGTGGGTTACATATTTATAATAGGGGAAATAAGCCACTAATATTTTCTTTGAATCAAAGCAATTTCATGATTTCATTTGCATCATAAATGCGCATTTATTGCTCTTTAAATGTTTTGAGAATATGTTGCATATTTTTGTATATGAATTTTGTTTGATTATGAAAATGATTTTGAAAGGATATCAAGTTTATGAAATCAAGTTCGAAAATTTACCATTTTGGGCAACAAGTTTGCAAGTCATGAAATACATGTTATATGGGTTTGTGGTGGTCCCTTAAGTTAAGTCAAGTGCACTTTGACAAAAGGCTTTTCTCGCCTGTCCGTTAATGGCATGGAGCTCTTTTGTGGACTCCCATAAGTTTACGGCTACGCAAGACCATTATGTGAAAATGCGTAGTACGTTCTGTTTTTGGATCCACCCAAACCATTTTGATATGCTTATGTGCTCATGATAAGTTGACAAGAGTGAAGCATACATAATTTGTATGCACCCAAACCATTCTGATGTACTTATGTGTTTATATTTTGTGAACAAGTTTGATGCATTCATGTTTTGTAGTTTGAGATTTTAACTATATGATGAGAATTTTTAGAAACAAGTGTTTTATGAACTTAATGAGAATTTTCTATGACAAATAAATGTTTTCAAAGGGTTTTTGTTTATTTTCTGTTATAAACTGTTACCCACGAGCTTTCAAGCTCATCCCTTTTCTGTCCCCTCTTCAGGTAATAGCTAAGAGATCAAGTGATCAAGAGCCTAAGGGAATTTCTTCAAATTTGCTATTTTATGTTTTGTAATAAGCCAATGGCGTGGCTTTTGATATGTAAATAAAGTATTTCAAACTCTGTTGTTTTGGCAGTGAAATAATAGATTGGGGTAGTTTCAGTTGTATATGTTCATTTTGACTTCCTTGGAAAATGGTTGAGTTAAAGTAATAAGTGTGTTTTGATGTTTGACTATTGTGGGCACGCCACCCTTGTGAAATGATGTCTAATAAGAGTTCATGGGAATAACCCTATAGGATAATATGCTCACGTTTCATGATTTCACAAGAGTTGGATTTTGGATTCAAGCGGGACCTAACAAATATGATATCAGAGCAAGAGTTGGGTTCCAGAAACTGGATCCAACAGTTGTGGTATCAGAGCAAAAAAATGAATCAATGATGGTTAAGGAGATTACAAAGAAGTACACTCAAGTATTATGGTATTCTGAAGAGTTGGGTTCCGGAATCAAGCGGAATCTAACATTCAAACTCTCTACGCAAGTGTTATAGTCTGACAACTATGACTTTTGAATCGCCCTAGTATTCCTTTTGCAACATGTTCCAAGCTTGCTGAGATGTACTGGACATGGCTATTCTAGAAAATATGTTGTCGTGAACTGCCTGTTGGATGATTGCTAGGGCCTTTGCATCTTTCTTTCTTGCTTCTTTTAACTCTGGCCTCCTCTGTAGCACTCAACATAGCATCATCTTTTGGTTCTGTAAATGCGTTTTCCACGAAGTCCCAAAGATCTTGTGACTTAAGAATTGTTTTGACTGGTATTGGCCAAAATTCATCGTTTTCACCTTTGAATATTGGAATAAGTGGTTGTGCCGTTCCACTTGCAATGCTATTTCTGCTGCTTGCGGCCATCACTCAATCTGCGCTTTCACACTACACTGCTCACATGTTTTTCGCTCGTTCTTTGGTTAGAGAACCTGGCTCTGATATCACAATGTTGATGTTCAGAAACTGCAAGTGCAGAAAATAAAGAAGTACAGACCAATAAGCGATAAAGGGATAAAATATTCTTCATACTGGAAATGCCTTTACATAGGCGTTCATACATTTGCAGGAACAGAAAAAACAACTAAAAGCCACTGATACTCCTATATTCAAGGAATATTGTTCTAAGCATACCAATTAACTCTAAGTTCCAGATTTCTGATAATCAGGACAACTTTTGACTACTTCAATTAGAATCATTCTCAACATTGCATTCTGTTGAAAACACGTCAATCCATTGTTGGCTGTGTTATCTAATCTTTTTAATAGAATTTCTTGATCACCTCTACTTTCTATCCAGAGTAAAACGTAATATTTATCGGCACTTCTCCTGTAATATGCATTAACTCTAGAATTCTCTATAGAAAAATGTTTTAACTTTTATAATTTGACAGCACCAGTTTTATTAGCTAGCATTCCTAAACTTCCAATCTGGTACAGCTGTTGCTATTTTTCTGGTGGATCAAGCACCTTAGAGGATTCAGAGAAAGCAATGTTGGAGCTGTATTGTGAGAGGTCAGACCTAAAAGATGTACATACTGTCCTAGATGTTGGATGTGGTTGGGGGTCACTTTCTTTGTTCATTGCCCAAAAGTATAGTAACTGCAAGGTCACCGGCATATGCAACTCAACAACACAGAAATCTTACATCGAAGAGCAATGCAAGTATATTCCCAGATTGTTTAAATTTTGCATTCTGCTTGATTTTTTTGTATGTTATTTTAATAGATGATTATCTACATGTCACAAGATGGTTTTTGAAATTTCATCATTTTAACTGCAGGGATCTTCAACTGCAGAATGTGAAAATAATTGTTGCAGATATTAGTACATTTGAAATGGAGGAGTCATATGACCGTATATTGTCCATTGAAATGTTTGAGGTCAGTGTTTCTATGCTACATTAAAAGATGCATGATTTGAGTTGGTATGATACTGTAAATAGGTTTTTGTATCTTTTGCAGCATATGAAAAACTATAAGGATCTTCTTAAGAAGATATCCACGTGGATGAAAGAAGATAGTCTACTTTTCGTGCACCATTTCTGCCACAAGGCTTTTGCTTATCACTTTGAGGTATTACTTTTGCAAAAGTTGTTCTTTGTCTTTATTTCAGACCTATATTGCATGATTCAAATTTATTGTTAGTTTTTTTATCGATATTTAATATTATGTTATACGTACAACTAATTTATTATTAGTAGTATTAATTCATATACTACCAATCCATTTAGACTTTGCTTGCTTTCAGGACATGAACGAAGATGATTGGATTACAAGGTACTTCTTCACGGGAGGAACCATGCCATCTGCCAATCTGTTGCTTTACTTCCAGGCTAGTCAGCTTTCCATTTTTGTTCTTCTTTTGAATGCTTCAACTCCCTTGATTTAGATACAATTGCATTGTGCTTCTTATAGAGCTTATATATGGAAAATTTAAATGAAACTTTAAACTATTTTAATCATCAAAACGTGTCTGATCACTTACACGGACTTATTGCTCAAACCAATATGCAGGATGATGTTTCAGTTGTCAATCATTGGATTGTAGATGGCAATCATTATGCAAAGACAAGGTTGTAACATTTAAGTTTGTTGTTCATCCTTTAAATGATAACCACTTTGGCTTCTGAGATTAACTAAAATCTTTCAGCGAGGAATGGCTCAAAAGGATGGACTCGAACGTGACTTCCATCAAGCCAATAATGGAGTCAACTTACGGCAAGGATCAAGCTCTCAAGTGGACCGTTTATTGGAGAACTTTCTTTATGGCTGTTGCTGAATTATTCGGATACGGCAATGGAGACGAATGGATGGTTGTGCATTTCCTATTTAGAAAGAAATGACAGGTTTATTGCGTAGAAGAAGACCAAAAAGAGCTTGCCCACATGGTAATTAACGAGTATTTATTCGTGAATATGAAATGCAAAATATATATCTGTAATTCCAACAGTATTGTGCTACTAAAAACTGCAAACTTTTTACTACTATATATATATTACGTATTCTTATAGTTATTGCCTTTTTATTCTTGCTGCGTTGTGTTCTCTAGTCAGTCAAATGTTGTAACCTTTCTTGATACCAGAGTCTAACTCCGAGAAAGCGAATAAGGAAATTGAGATTGAGGGGGCGTTTGGTTTGAGGGTTTGGGAATGAAGGAATGGAATCATAGTAAAAAATAATGTTTGTTTTGGAGTTTTCATTCCCAAGGGAATGGATTGATTCCAATATATTTGGGAATCCACCAAACCCTCCAATAGGGTGG
>JANZLH020000047.1:0-25815 GCA_026770325.2 Erythroxylum fimbriatum
AAATTATGTATAATTTTTATTAATAATAATTATTAAATAATATATATATATATATATATATATAGTTGGCAGAATATGAAAAACAAAATATAAATAAAAAGGTACTTTTATAATTTGCATAAGTTATAAAAATTAGAAAATAACTTGAACCAAATAGAAAATAAAATTTCAATCAAATAAATTTGTACTGAATTAAAAAATAAATAAAAACCTGACCCTCTGCTATGAGTTGTTTCCAAGAATGGTTAGCATTTGAACTACTACGGCAGACTATGACTATTCTACTCCAAAACCTGAGACTAACTATGAGTATGTTGAGTTTGTGGTCGTTCATCTGAAGCTTTTATATGTTAGATTCATTGTCCTAATCGGTTCTAAAATGATTATATTGATCCAGAAAAAAATAACCTAACGCAGATATAGAAAAAGAAATCGGTTTTATATATTGATCCAGAAAAAAATAATTATTTGATACAGAAAAAGAAAAAGATGGAATAAAATATCAAGTATATAACAAGAACAAAATGCGCAGAAAAATCATGCCTTAAAACTTACTTTTTTCTCTGTCGCCGGAGAAGACCCACGTCGTGGTCGCCGGAGACGCACGAGGGAGTCGGAAGTCGGGTGAGGAGAGAAAGGGGAGGAGCTGGTCGCCGGGGGAGAGGAGAGGAGAGAAAGAGCAGTCGGGTGAGGAGAGAAGGGGGAGGGGGTGGGCGACGATATAATCTGTTTTTACCGACGGATTTTATCCGTCGGTATAATTAAAAATTCCGTCGTAGAATGTCGGCACCTAACCTAATTTCCAGACGCACTCATATTCCGTCTGTATTTACCGACGGATGTTTATTCATCGGCATATATCCGTCGCTATTATTACCCGCGAAACTGTCCCGCCAACTTTCGCTACGGTTTTTTTAACCGTCGCAATTGTTTTGTTCTTCACCGACGGATTTACTAATACTGTCGCTATTTACATGCCATTAGGTATCCGTCGGTAAAATACCGTCGGTGATTTCAATTTTTCTTGTAGTGTCCCGTCAACTTTTAGTTTTACCTTATACACTCACTTACAACAACCATGTAGTGTTCAAAGGGAAAAGGAACAATTTTTTTTAGGTATTTTCCTATAAAGCATCAATTTCAGAGTGCGTGACATCTTGCTAACAAGAAAAATGAATAACTTGCGAATATGTTGTAGGTTCAAAATTTTGGGACAAAGAAGTAGTGAAGGATTTATAACTAGGAGAAAGAAGAGTACTAAAAACAAAATGGTGAATACGATAAAGGGTTTTGGAAATAGAGGAAACAAAAGAAGGAGGAAAAGTATATTGGTAATCAATAACGTAGGTAAGGATTTGGCTCTAGTACTTTGTCCAGGGACTTCGGATACAATTGGAAATGAAGGAGAAGGTATATGTATTGTTGGTGATGGATAAGTAGATAAAGGAGGGGAAACATGATTAGGAAGCATAATATATACACCGTCATCATGATATATGTAATGTAAAACGTTAGAATCAGAAGGAAAAAACATTAGGTGGATTAAGATAAGAGAAATTAAAAAGAGCAAGAGATGGATCAAAAGAAGAAGAACTAGAAACTACAAATTTATATGGTGCAGAAGTGGAATAATTAAAGATAGTCTCATGAAAAAAAAACATCATAAGAAACAAAAACAGAAAAGATTCTAGATTATGCAATTGATAACCTTTGATTCTATGGGGATATCTAATAAAGAAACAAGGATTGATTCCTGTAATTGTTTTTGAAACTGACTTGTCTCAACTGCCATAGTTGTATAAATGTCCAGTCTTTAACGGTATTTAGAAATTAAGTTGAGAGAACTCTGTAACTATTGTAGAGAGGGTTAAGCAAGGAGTGCTAGCTCCTTTAGATATTAAACCTATTTATAATATGTTTTGGATATTATAGTAATTTAATTGAAAGTAATTTAAATATTACTTATGCCAAAATAAGATCCAATATTTCATATTGATCCATATTTATTAAATATCTCATATTAATAATAAATTTTCTCAAACTTTATAATCAAGTTTAACTTGATTAAAATATCTTTTATTTCTTTAACTTGTTCTTTGTATGTGGTTCATTAGGTTTCCAAATATGTTGACAATGGATAAAAATTATAACTTTAAATCATATTTAGGATTAGATAAATTAAACTCATTTAATTTATCTTTAATTCTCTAATTAAGCAATTTATATCCATAGATCAAGATTGATGTTTAGCAACATATCATAACTACCTAAATATTTAGGAATGTCAAAATAGATTTGACCAATCTTTCCGTACGTATATGATTTTTCATATAATTCAATCATTTCATTATACAATATTCTGGTTGGACATAGAGTATGTAATTAATATTTACTCTATTTGAGTCCAATCATGATAGTTTCTCCACTATTAGTTATTGATTTAATTAATAATATTTGTAAACTATTTACAAATTATCGTTCTACCTTAACCAATAATTTTCAGAATTAATACCAACTGAGAACAACAAAACATTCTTTCTGATTACTTTAGAATGATGAATCATATATTGATCACTCAATTACCTCTATATAATTTATGCTACATCTAATTACTACTGATTGAGCTATCCTTGGCTAAAACATGTATCAAAACACAACAATCCCTATGTAAGATAACTTTGGAGATTCCAAGTCAAAAGATCACTTATATAATTATCATAATGAGAATTTTCATAAATATACAATTAATATTTCAAATGAATCTTGCATATGGGGATTGAACATGTTCTCTAATAAGTACCTACAGGTTTGTTTAAATATCTTTATAATTTAGTCTATGAGATCGATTACTTCATTCATAAGGAAAAACATAACGTTTGTTAGTTTATTTTTTATGTCCTATTGATGTCTAGTCTTAATAGAACAATGACTTGAAACAATTTAGAGATAATACATGAATGTAATATAAATCTCATAATTATAATCTCATTATGATTTCATTTTCAATGTATATTTATCCTATAAACTTTATCATATAGATCTAAATGTATACAAGATAAAAAAAATGTTTTAAAATATCTTGTTACTAAACTACAACCAATAGATTAGCAGTGGAGCATAAATCAACAATTTGTTAGTCAGTGCACTTGCCACTTTACTCATATATGTTTGCAGTGAGTATGTCACTAGATATAACCTTATTTGATGATGACCCTTTGAGGAGAAACTGAATATCAATTTTAAAATATTACCTTATGAGTGATAAATGAATTTGAAGACTAGTCAAGAATAATAGTATTATAGGTATGACAAATTTTAGTGTCATTGTTACATGGATGAGTTGAGTTGTATTTTTTTTCTTCCCTATTTGGTAATGAGCTCTTATTATATAAAATTAATTTTTTAAATTTCTTTAATTATAGTAGATATTCATATGTTTTATTTTTGATAATTATGAGAATTAATTAATTTAAAAATAAAAATTGGAATGTTAAGAAATATATTAAATTATAATTTAATATTAATATTTAATTCTATATAATAAAACAAAAATAGGATAATAAAAATAAATAGAATTTTGTTTAGAAATTGTTACTATAAATTTCAACCTATTACATTTTACTTCAAATTTTATTAAAAATATCAATAACATGTTTTAGTTTTTTACAACAGAAAATAAAAACTGAAAATTGTAATATAAAAAATAGAAATAGGACAAACGCTCTAAAATTAACGATCATTTCTTAAGGTGTTCGCATCCTTGTGTTTCATTGGCGTGACCTCAATTCACAAACACACGGGCCCAAGTACTGGACTATATAAGAACTTGTGTCAAGTAAAAGAAATGTGAAGTATATTCAATTCTTACGTACCCTCCTACACGATTTTAGGATTCTTGCGTGAAGCATCTGTCTTATTCAATTAGTTATGGAAATAACAAAATTCCAACTTGATTTCAGATTTAAACCAAGTAAGAAAATGATTATATAACTAATCATGTCGTTGGGAGTTTGATTTTGTCTGGCATAGAATAGAAGGGAAAAGCAATGTTGTACCTTCGAATGTAATCCCCAATGGAACGGACAATCAACTCATTTAGGATTCAAGTTACCGTGAAGCAAACTACTGTTTGACCAAATCACGTAACTCATTTAAGTTTCAAGTGACCGTCTAAAGAAGCAAACTACTCTTTGACCAACACAGAGACTGGGAGAAAGGGTAATCACCCACATCCATGCCCATCGTGCAAACTGAAAACTAATCCAACGGCCATAATGTAATGACTCAATCTTCTAAAGTAAAATTGGCGATCTTTGCAATTATGAAGCTAAATACGTATAGGGTGAGGGACAGGGTCCAGGGACTGTGTGTGTTGGTGAGGTTATTGAAATCAAGACGACAAAAAGCCGTGCCTTGTCTCAATTTTCTTCTTTTGCCTCCGAAAGCTCGGCTTCTTATCCACTCCTGAGCTTTCACGTATTCATCTTCGATTTTCATTAGGTAAGCTTCTCGTTATTTTTTCTTTTTTCTGTCTAAAGCCTTTTGCTTTATGCGATATGGATTCATTTACCTTATAACATATTATACCCAACTCACCTTTCCTATTGTTTCTTGAATCTCTGTGTTCTTTTGGTTGGTTTTAGTGGCTAATCAGTTCCTATCTTGGGCTGCTGATTCGGTTGGTTGTATGTTTGTCGAGCTTTTGGAAGTCAATTGTTTTTCATCATGGGTCTTATGAATCTTTCTTCGGGAAAATAGATGATTTAATGCGTTAAAGTTCTAATTTTCATCAGCTTAAAATTGTCTGCTTTGAGTTTGCATGGCTTGACTTCTTATTTAAGTCGACTGTGTACTGCTGACGTTTGTAGTTAGCTCTATGATGTGCTTATTTTGGCACAGTGTGGCCTTGTTATTTAAAAACAGTGAATGTATGAATGGTATGAAGGATATGATTTTTTCAATCTTGAGGATTCTGATTGATAATCATGGTTGAATTATTGGACGGTTAGATATCTTTTCAAAGCTGCATATGCGCTCAGAGTTTGAAAATCCAATGCCTTTTATATTAGTTTAACCAATGTTTTGGTACTCAATGTTGCCATTGAACGTACTAATTACTAAATGCATATCTTTCCTTAAAGTGTTGTTTATGTTCCATTCTGGATTAATTGCAAGCACTGAAGGTGCTACAGTCTGATGTTGTCTGCTAATGGTTTTCTTTTTCTGAATTAGAATAAAAGAAGGAGTTTCTGCATTTTTGTTACTTTTGAAATCTTAAGGAAGAGTAACTCTGTCCCAGTTTTGTTGCTGGAACTTGTTTTCACCATTGAGATGTAATAACAAGAACTTGTGCCTGGCTTTATGTTCTCAGAGATAGGGTGGAAAGCAGCTGAATTACTTGAGGGTTTGTTTTGCTATGACCTGGTCTTTTCCACTTACTTCCTACTCCATGCAAAGAGATGTACCCCAAATTGCCCGACTCATTTAATGGACCTTCAGAAAGGGAACTAGTGAGAAACCACGTCTCCCAAGAGGCATCACCGATCGGTTCTAATGTTGCCACTATGGGGCATTTATTTCCATCATCTCCAAAGTTCTCCAGTGGAATGCATGCCTTTTCACTTTCACCACATGGAAATCAGTCAACCAGTTTTCCATTGGCTTCCCCCTTATCAAAGCATGAAGCAACCCTACCTTTAACCTATTCTTCACATTCAGACATGCAGTCTGAAGCATTCATTAATAACTCTGAAAATAATAAGAACATTTCATGGTCAATGGATCCACTTCAGGATTTTTTTGATTTTCCTCAAGATGTCCATCACCAAAATGGTGAGGTTGAGAGTAATGCTGGAGTAGCGACATCTGAGGACCATGCCAAGAGGTCAGATTGGCTAGAGTGGGCAGATCAATTGATCTCGGTTGACAATGATGCTGAACCTAATTTGAATGAATTTCTTAATGACGTTAACACCATGGCATCTGGTCAAAAGGTTTGGTGTCTTTGAGATCTGTTTGTGTACAAAATTTAAGTAGTTCTATGAACTGCCAAAATATTTTTATTTTACTTCCATTTCCCCGAAATTGAAGATTTACATTTTTCAGTTGCTGGAATCATCATCGGATGTCTCATCACAACAACCTAAACTCCATCAGCATCACCCTGTTCTTAACAAAGAACTAGCTACTGTTGCTAATGCAATTTCATCTGCCTCAGCAACAAAACCTCGAATGCGCTGGACACCAGAACTTCATGAGGCATTTGTTGAAGCTGTTAATCAGCTTGGTGGCAGTGACCGTGAGTAATCATCCTGGTTGTATCTCTGATTGTTATATTGTAGGATGAATATCTACTGAATTTAGCTTGTTGACTAGATTTTTAAAATTTATAGGTGCTACCCCGAAGGGTGTCTTGAAGCTCATGAATGTTGAGGGCTTGACAATCTATCATGTTAAAAGCCACCTGCAGGTACAAAGCTTCTTCCATCTGAATTATATGTGGTCGACTACGCAAGTCCTAATTATCTGGATTTTTTTTTCAGAAATACAGAACGGCCAGATATAAACCAGAATTATCTGAAGGTCACATAAGTCTCCTTTGTCTTTTGGTTATGTTACACAAGCTTGTCTTTGCAGTTTTAGCTACTACCTTTACATGCTTTCTTTCTGGTCCATAATAATATCATGAAAAATCAATATTCATTGCGTTTACAACAGCATGTCTCTTACTTCCCTTTTTATTCAAGTTACAAAAGTAAGAGAAGAATTCTTTTCTTATAATTATTTGTGCAATTTGTTCAACATTCTTATTCTCCTTTTTTCTTCAGGAATTTCAGAGAAAAAATCAAGTCCAATTGAAGAAATGAAATCACTAGACCTGAAAGCGTATGTTGGTTTCTTTAAACTGGGTTTATTGGTAAATGAGGAATATGATATGATCAGTTTGAAGTATATAAATTACTATTGCTGTGACAATTTTGATGATTTAGGGTTTTTCGGGTTCAGGATTTGATTAATTTTGTGTTCTTTTACTGATGATAAGAGAATCTTCTGATATAGAACTGAAAACTAGCTGATTTTAGCACCAATTACAGGACTATTGGGATTACAGAAGCATTACGGTTGCAAATGGAAGTTCAGAAGCAGCTACATGAACAACTTGAGGTATGCTGCCAGATCATGTTTTCTTATGAATTATGCTTTCTATCCCGTATGTTAAACACCTTATTCACTTCTTCAATTGAAACTGGGTTTGATGAGCAAGGTGCATTTGAAAGGCCTTGATCATTGTGAAACTCCTATCATTTTTCAGAGTTAAATGACAGCTGGCTTGTAACTTGGCCAAAAAGTACCCGTACACAAGGATTCTATTCTATCATCAATCCAATCACTGTTTGTGGTCTGTAAACAGTAAAAATGTGGATAAGCGCCATCATTTTTGTTGTAATAAGTGGTTTTAATTTGCTCAGTTGAGGTTTTATTTGCTGCCCCCAGCTACCTTGATGGTACCAAATTTTTTTAATATTTAAGATGGAAATGTGAAATTTTATACTATGAAGGGTTCTTGTTGTCAGATCAAAAATGTTTCTTACCCGTTGCATAAATTTTTGGAACTTGATATCATCTAATTTCCAATGTGCTACAGAGTATGCTGTGTGGTAACAATGAGATCAGTTATTTGCTTGTGATGAACCAAAGAATTTGTGAATGAGCTTGAGGAAGTAGCAGTTTACCTGTATCTCTCGTCTGTTTTAGCTGGACTGTTATTGTTGTTTCTTTTGGCTTTTTCTCTTCATGTCTGTTAGACCCTAGTTAAATTGAGTTGATGGAAGAAATATGTAACAGAAACATGCATGATCTGTCTATTTCTTCCTCTTCCATTTGCGCTATGGTCTCATATCGACTTGTTCTCTTACAGATCCAGAGAAACTTGCAATTAAGAATTGAGGAACAAGGAAGGAATCTGCAAGTGATGTTTGAGAAACAAAAAGGTTTTGAACGTGACCGGTTAAAGGCTTCTTCCTCCCCACGGGATAACCCTTCCCCCTTGCATTCAACTTTTGTGCAGCCTTCTTCAGGTGACAACTTACATGCCTCAGAACCAGATTGCACAAACTCAACATTTGACAATGGAAAGGGCAATATTCTTGTGGAAGAACGCTTATGTGGTGTAACAAGGGAGCAGAAAGTTCTCAATAACAGAAATGGTGATGATCTTGATGAAATCGATGACGAGCCAAGTATAGCTCCAGCTAAGCGACCAAGAGCAGATGAAACAGCATGATCAAGAGTCAAGTCTAATTCGGATTGCTTATTTAAATAATGATTAGCTATTCCTGGAGGTGACAGTCGGAATCCTGGATAGTGTCTATCATTATGCTAGATAGTCATGCTTACGGACAGGAAATTTTGGAACTCATGATCACCTCTCTCCCCTGTAAACTGCTTATGGAGATAGCAGGGTTTTTTTTTTTTTTTCCCTGGATAAGAATCAAAAGCTAGAAAATTGTTGTCTAAAGAGCTGGATTGGGTTTAGACTGGCACTAGATTAAATTTTCTGTATATAATTTGGGAATCTAAGTCTCAATTACTAATGTTGCAAATTGTTTTACTTTATAGATGGTCACCGAATCCTACATCTTTCCTTGTATATAACCAGTTAATCATATTTTCATCGAGAGACTTGATCGTTGAACAGTAAATCTTGTTCGATATGCATAAAGTTGGCTAATTATCTAATTGCAACATACTACGGTTACTTGCTTCAAGTTACTTGGAACCTGATCGTACATGTCATCATTTTGGGGTTTTGCATGCAGTGTCCTCGCAATAATCAGTAACAACACTAGTGTCTCTGAGTCACGACAGAATCCCATTCCCATTAGTTATTCATCTTTATTCAACTGAATTTGGAAAATTTTAACTACAAAGGAATCCATAAGAAAATAACAAATAATTAGACAATTATGGAAATTTTATTTTGCTTAGCGCTGCTTTCAATTAATTAAAACATAACCACAAGCCAATCAAGTCACTTATTTATCAAAAGAAGACGAGGATTAAATGACAAAATGGCTTCATAAAACTTATTTGTCTATTTACTCGTCTTCATCTGGCTTCGTTGCTTCTGTAGGATCACTTGAGTTTAAGGATTTGATGGCACACCGACAGTGGAGGTCATATGGGCATGTAGCACACTGATAAAACATTTCACCGAATTCAATCCTGGATTCACAGGCGACACATGGTCTACTACCATTCCATACAAATTTGGTTTGAGATTGAGCACAGAGAGGGTGTTCCAGGTGTTGGGGGTGATGTATTTCTCTTGGGATTTCTGCACAGAGCATGTGAAGATAAAACTGACAACCAAAGCAACCATAGGACATCTCTGACGTTGAAAGGCTTTCCCCACAGAGCTTGCAAAGGTAATTAGCTGGCTGAAAAGGGTTGCAGAGTTTAAGTGTATGTTCATGATTGAAGTGGTCAAGCCTTAATTTCAGGGAAGGATCGGTATTGTGACCATGAGTTGAAAGAGCACACTTGATCTCAAGATCAAACTGGCATTGATCACAGTGATAGGAAAATCCATTGCAGAGGTCTCTGTTGAAGATTAATTCAAATTTGAACTTGTTTAAATTCCTTTAGAATAGGTAATAAATATTAGATTATTTTTTATCTTATCTTATAAGCTAGATTTTGTAGCTGAAAATTCTATTTAGTTGTTGGTATTTTATCTATATAAGACAATCAAGTTCAATAATAAAAATATGAGTGTTGTTTACGCATTGTTCAATCTTTATCTCTTCCCATCTCCTTCATCTTCTTTATCTTCAAAATTCCAACAACAGATGCGACAAACAAAGCATGATGGAGAGAGAGAAAATTAAGTAAATAGAAATACAAAACCAGATAAGAAGGACATACTTGAGGGGGTTGACCAGTTCTGCCAAAACTTGAGGATGCGACAATCCTACTGCTTTAGGTGTCCAACGCGAGAATCTTCCCCTAACTACAACTTCTCTGCAACCTAGCCCGAAAACGTACTGCTCGCAGACTTCCGATGCAGTAAGTATGAGGCGCAAGGACTCTAAATGGTGTCGTTAACCCTTATCCTGTCTCGCCAGACTTTCCTAACTCTAGCAACTGCCTCAGTGAGGGTCAACTCGGACATATCTTTCTGATCACTTCTTTCCAGGTCTTGTAAGGTCGTGCTTTCCTCCTCTTGTATCCACTAAGGTTTATTAACTCACAGTGTCAAACCAGAGCATCAGAGGGCCTCCTGTGTACATGCCTAAACCACCTTAGCCGTTTCTCTCTCAACTTGTTTGTAATACTAGCAACCTGTAATTTGGCTCTATTTCGTACCCTATCCCTAATTGTAATGTCACACATCCACCTAAGCATACGCATGGCTTTGATTGGTCAATGATAGCTGGACCATGGCTTTTCGTATGATAAAACAATACTTCTTGTTTGACTTGGATTCTTGGATAATGGTTTAAGGGTGGTAGAACTCTATCTTGAGTTAATGTGTACGAGCATGTTTTGTGTGAGCTGAAGTGTATCGTGGGAAATGTAGAGATCAGCTTTGGGATTGTTAAGTTGGATGGGTCCTTATGATTTAAAAAAAAAACACATGTTGATGGATGTATGTGTGAAGCCGTAAACTTCTTTGTGAATTCTTTTTGGGCGTGACTTCAGCTGGGTTCAATTGTGGATTAATTTTGGGTGTGTTGAATAAAGTACTCTACTAAGTGAAGACTTCTTTGTGAAGAGGTGATCCAACTTACGCATGTGTCTACGATAGTCTTCTATAGTTGTTCCCTTTTGATTATTGCTAAAAAATCCATTATTGCCATAAAAGAGATTATTGTCATAAAGGTTGGGAGGTGACCAACTTCTAATTGAGTTCTTCATGCTACCTAAGTCTTTATTCTTGAATGAGATCGTCTCATGTTGGTTACGGTTATTAATGGTATGAGACACAATCGATTGTGAGTAGGTGCTGTATTTTTGTGGTTAATTGTATGATTTTCTGCAATTGATTTGGTGGCTGTCCAATGTGAGGTTGGTGGCTATTGTGTGTGATTTTGTAGCTGATTTTACGTTGATAATTAATCAATCTTGTTTCTGCGTTTTCTGTTGACTGGGTGACATAAGTGGGCTGAATAGTTATTGATGGCCAGCTACATTCTTTCCTATTGTTAAGCGACAATTGAGGGTTATCTTGGGTAATTTTGTGGCTATCGTTTTGGTGTTGATGTGCGAAAATTCCAGAAGTTTTCGTGACTTTGTAGCAACTATTTTTGTTGTTGGTTTGGTACAAAAAAAACTTCAGCAGTTGCCGTGATTATTGCAACTCTATTGGGTTAATGTTTCGGTGATGAAACATTTGTTGATTTGAGACGTTTTGTGACTGCTTTGCATGGGATGTTTCAGTGACTATAATTTAGTGACTATAACAAAGATTTATAGCAGCGGTCTCGGTAGATAATTTCTCGTTCTTTCGTTGATGAAGCGACGTAATTAGGGAAGTTGCTTTTTATCTCAAGTGTTGTCTTTGTTTATGTTAGTTATTGTTTAATAACTTGAGTTGTTTACTTTGTTTCGTTATCATTAAACATTATTTGAAAAAATTCTCTGTTGAGGTTAGTACGAGATGGTCGTACTATTGGGTGTGAAATTCTTTTGTGGGTCATGAAGACGGGGGATAGTGTAAAGGCTTGAGTGGTGTTGGCTCAGTAAAGTCTCGTATAAAATTATTGTCATTAGTGAAAGAATTAAGCTGGGTGAGAACTTCGCAGACGTAAGCAAGGAGCATCTAACTGTGTTACCAGATTTTGGTGTTGAGATGTTTAATTTTGTATTTATTTTTTTGTTTTTGTTTGTGCCGAAAAATTAAAAGTTGTTGATAAAGTTACTTTATACTCCCTCTGTTTCATAATAAGTGTCTTTTTAGATACATTTTAATTTTACTTCCAAAATTAACCTTTAATTTCTCTCGAATCTTAATTACACAGATTACATAGATTATATTTTCAAGGCACTTTAACATGTAATTAATAAGGGTATATCAGACATTTCTTTAACTTTCTTAATAAGTGTGCATTCCTCTAAAACGACACTTATTTTGAATAGGAGGGAGTAAAAGTTAAATAAAATGTACCTGAATTGAATTCCTGTCAAAACCTTTTTCACGAGGTGTCAGCCACGAGCTATTTAAGGGTCCATCCTCTTACAGTATTCACAAAGCAAAGAAAAATAACTCAACATTTGAAAGGAATAAATAGTAGTGTTAGTTCTCTTATGCTTATTTCCTATATATTAAAAAAACATTAGGATTTTTATTTCATTAAAATTAAATCTACTAATTATAATTAAAGTCAAACTCTAATTATAATTATAAATTAATTTTAATAAAGTCAAATATCTCATTTTTTATCTATAAAGTTTCTCATTTTAATAATTAAGTCCAATTTAATTTAACTTTAAATTTCTATTTTTAACTACTCTTTATGTGTAACACATTAGATTCTTAATATGTTGACAATGATTATAAATTATAATTATAATTAGGATTAGGATTAGATAAATTAAAACGCCTTTTAATTGATCTTTAATTCTCTAACTAAATAATTTATAATCATATATCAAAATTGACATCTAGCAATATGTCATGATTACCTAAATATTAGGAATCTTAAAGTAATTTGGCTCAGCCTAGCTATGCAAGGTTATTATATATAATTTAATCTTTTACTCTTCTAATTAGATATAGAGTATGGATATAGTGTCTACTAAATTCAATCATGTTCGTTCTTGCTAGTTAGTAATTGATTTATAATTGATATTTAAAAAAACTTTTCAAATGTCAATTCACTCTAGACTAGAAAATTCCTTAAATCATTACTAATAAAAAAATATTGAAACATTCTCTCTAATTACTTTAGAGTGACGAATCCTTTATTGACTAATTATCTCCATATGGTTCACATTATATCTATGTACCACCAACTAAGCTACCTTGATTAAAATAGGTAATAAATAGTATCAAAATATAGTAATTCCAATATGAGATACTTTGGTAATCTCAGGTATAAGGATCAATTATACAACCATTATAATAGAAAAATCTATAGACATATAAGTAATATTCCATTTATTATCCTCATAATCGGGTTAGCTCAATGAATTTATTCTTTAATAAGCACCCACGTGATTGTTTAAGTATCTTCATACTTTAATTTATGAAATCAATTACTTTCTTCATAAGAAAGAAACATGATGTATGTTAGTTTTATCGTTTTATCGATATCTCATCTTGATAAAAACTAAAACTTGGAACAATTTAGGAACAATACATTGATAAGTTGTTATTTTTGTGCTAACTTTGGATAAAACTCTTTAATGTATTGAAATTTTTATTTAAAATTAATGAACTTGTTACTTAATTATTCTTAGATGGTTTTCAACACATGGGAGATGAATTTGAATAAAAAAGATGCAAGGAAAGCAAAGACAGTTCAAATTCCTAGCTGGTAGAAAAGTTTTTGACTAAGTGCGCGTACATGCAAAGGGAAAATTTATTTGCAGAATCTGATTTGAATACAAATTCGATACATTTAGGATTTTTATTATTTAGGGAATCAAGTTGTTGTCTTTTAGGTTGGGATCTACTGCCTGATTATATAAGGAGTGTATCTGATAAAGATAACGATAAGAGGAAAGAGAGGACACTTTTAGTTAGATCATCTTTACGTTTTCTACTCTCTCTTTTTTTGGGTTTAGAGGATTTTCGTATTCTTTTTGAAAAAGACCAGATATGGAGACTATGTGTTTTGCTATTCTTCTATTGGGTTTTACCTCTGTTATGAGTAGATAAATTCTTCTTCTTAGTTAAGGGGAACCACGTTATCACCTAGTATGTGTGAGATTTTATAAATAAAGTTTATTTCATTGATGAATATTAAGTGTCTTCCGAATTGCTTTTTATGATTGAATTGATTGATCTCTATGGTGCACAACTAGGAATTGATTGATTTAATGTATAGCTAAATTAGTAAAATTTGACGTTCAGTTTTGCTAATCTAAAGTGGCAATTAGGATTACCATCTTTACGTTAGGGATTGGAAATTCTAGGAAAGATACTTATCTAGATTAAATACATATCGTATGTGTATTGTCTTGCTCACTGGTTCTCTTGATTCTTAAAGCTATTAATTAAAGTTGTATCTAAGTTGTTGGTTAATAAGAGTGATTAGAATACATGTTTCTATTCATTTAATCTTAAGAGAGAACATCACCCAATGAGTATTTATTAATGGACTTAATTTTATATCGATGATCTATATTAGTCTGATAACGTAAGTGACCCGAAACTAAGGTTCGTTATTAATTTTCCAGATTTGAATATTTTCGTTAATTTCAAAATTTTGTCATTTTTAATTTCTTTAAATTACGTTAATTCAACCCCCTATTGGTTTTAGTTTTCAACTCGTATAATATTTATCAATAGATTCCTCGTGGGAACGATCCCTACTTTCCATTACTACATTAATTTATGTTACAGGAAGTTGGTTTCTTTTTATATTTGGTTTCAGGCGACAATATTACCAAATTTTGACGCTGTTGTCAGGGAATTCTTGACGGTATATGTATGTTACATGAGTAAACAAGACAACTCAATTGCTATTCGATTCAGAGATGGAAAAGACAATTAACAGGTTACGGAAGCAAACAAAACAGAGACAATAAGTGTAGGAGACGGAAAGAATGACTGCGAATCGCACTCTTCGTGAACTAGCAACCCATACGGATGCTCAACAGCCCCATTGCATCAATTTTTCGAATTTGGGAGGCAACAACACCTTTGAACTGAAGTCAAGGCTGATTCATTTATTACCAAATTTTCGAGGTCTACCAGGAGACGATCCTTACAACCATTTGAAGGAACTTGATGTGGTTTGTATGGGTATGAAGCCAATAAATGTGACTGAGGAGCAAATCAAACACCCATTTTCTCTCAAAGATTATGCTCAAGATTGGTTGTACTACTCTGCTGGTGAAAATGTGCAAACATGGGCTGAAATAAAGAGACTCTTCTTTGAAAAATATTTTCCAGCATCAAGAGCTGCCAATATTAGAAAAGAAATTTTTGGCATTCTACAACACACGAGGGAGACATTATACGAATATTGGGAAAGATTCAAGAAGCTTTGTGCTAGCTGTCCTTATAACCAAATAAATGATCAATTGTTGATTCAATACTTCTATGAAGTTCTTTTGCTTACAGATAGGAGTATGATCTATGCTGCAAGTGATGGAGCTTTGGTTGACAAAATACTGATAGCCGCAAGAGATTAGATAGCGAATATGGCTTCCAATACACAACAATTCGGGATATATTCTGACCATAGTTCAAAACACGTAAATGAGGTGAATGTAACAACATTGGAGAAAAGAATAGATGATCTTACATCTTTGGTGCGACAACTTACGGTTACAAAAAAAGAAGAAGCAAAGGTATGTGGAATATGTTTGATGTTAGGACATTCTACTGATGCATGTTCGATTTTGCAGGAAGAAAGTGCAAAACAAGTCAATGTTGTGGGGGGATTTGCTAGGCAAATTCAAAGGAAATATGACCTATTCTTCAACACCTACATTCTAGGTTGGTGCGACCATCCAAATTTGCATTATGGGAACTCTCAAGGACAATAAGCTACTGCAAATTTCCAGCAATTTAGGCAACCATATGTACCTAGACAACATCAAAAAATGGCACCTAATTCCGAAGGTACGTCTTCTTTGGAGGATATAGTTAAATCTTTGGCCACTAACACCATGACATTTCAGCAAGATACTCAAGCTAGGCTGTAAAAAATGTCAAAATTATAGAAGAATTTAGCGAATTCCTACATCTAAATTACATTATATATCTAAACCTTATCCATTTAGAGGATAGGCCATTGTTCTCATTGGAAAGATATTTCCACCATTTTTAAAAGGCCATAGTTTCATTTTTTAGCCACAAAATAGTTTACTAAATGGCTAGTAGCTCAACCTTTGAAGAAATTTGATCAAACAAATGTAGTTAATTCATGACTGAACATATGATTCATCAATTTAAAATTCCTTAATCGATAATAAGTGATCAAGGAACCATATTTACAGGCCTGAAGATAATGGTCAAGTCAAATCATCAAACAACATAATTATTAAGATTCTTAAAAAAATGTTAGAGGAGAATCCTAGAGAGTGGCACATGATTCTTTCTCAAACCTTATGGGAATATACTTCTAAACGTATCACTAAAATTTTCCTTAACCTATGGACATAAAGCCATTCTTCTTATAAAAGTAGTGGTTCCATCCTTGAAAGCAACCAAGCAAAATGTTTTAGAAACTTTTGAGTTTTTAGAAGTGATGTTAATGGAATTATAGGACTTAAATGTAAGTATAACTTCATGTTTTGAATAATATGATTATTCAAAAGAAGGTGGCAAAATTCTATGATAAAAGTATTCATAGGTAGGAATTCTAATAAGAGGATTTAGTATGGAAGTTGATCCTATCACCTATAATAAAAGATAGAGAATGGGATAAATGGTCTCCGAATTGGCAAGGGCCATTTAGAATTTATGAAGTTTTAACCGGTAATGCCTATTGGGTATCTATTTTCAAAAGTGAACCTCATAGGCGTTTTATCAATGAGAGATATATAAAACCTTATATACCTATTTTTTTAAAAGAATGTGGATAAAGGAACAATAGTGAATTCTTAAAATAAATGAACATTAGTTCAACATTAACATTCAAAAATAGAAGTCCAAAGATCCACTTGAAACTAGCCAAAAGTTGATAAAGTAGGGAAGTTCAAAGTTGGTCTAAGTTAAAGGACTGAATTTCACACTATTATTAATACATGATACTTGGTCCTCCTTGGCTTGTTGGACTTGTTGTTTCTAAAAACTAACTTTTTTCTTTTTATAACACTAATGAATTCCTTAACTTTATAGTTGTCCACTTGACTCTATGAAACTCCTGATTCAGCATCCGTCCATCTTTTTTAAGGGCTTCTTATTTTTTCTTTAATTAGTTTGATAGCATGTTCATGCTTAACAAACTCATTTTCTAAAGGATCAAATTTGGTTTTTAACTCTTAAATTTTTATTAGGAGATTCTTGCCTTTAGTATCCTCAGCATCATAGTCCATTTCATGTTGATACGAGAGGCTCAATTTTACGGAGTATATGACCTAATAATGGCAAGATTTTTTAAAAGAAGCAAAGACATTTTTACCTTTATTAAGAAGTCCCCTAATAGTAGATGACTGAGTCGTAGAACCAATATATGATAGCATATTTATAGAAGACCTATATTAAATTTCAGTTAATAATCGTGAGTTACAAAGACTCCTACTATATAATGATTTACAAAGACTCCTTGACTCTTAATAGTTCTTTAGAGTTGATAATTGGCATGTTACTTGAAGGAACGTCAGGAGAAGATATAGAAAACTTAGGTGAAAGACTTCTTTTAAAGTCATCATTGTGGACCAAACATTTTTTGCCTACAAGATAAAAAGAGAGTTTATTAGCAAGTTAGCATAATAACGTGTAGAATAAAGGAATTCTTGTTTTACCTCCAATGAAGTAACCTCAGTGACCTTTGGATAAAGAGAAATACCTATTTTTCCAAACTTCATTTCTAAATAAAAAGTAGGAGTAGGGAGGTTTGACATTATGTTGTCTACTAGAAGGAGATAAAATAATGAAATTCATGGTAAAAGAAAACTAAAAGCAATCAAAGGATTTTTATACCATCACTAACTTCCTTAAGAACCTTTTCATGTGTAGAGGATGTCCCTTATAAAAGAAGAGTATCTTGAGTTGTAGACTTGGTGATCACAATTTCTTTGAGCAACGTGGAGGAAGAACAAGTGGACTTCTTAGTGGAACCTTTTAGGACAAAAAATTTGGACTTCTTGTAAAACCCTGAACCTTTCCTTTCATTGAAAATAAATTTTTATGTTTGGTAAATAATATTTTTGGATGAATAGTGATTTTTGGGGGGCCTCACTCCGAAATATTGAAAATTATTCGAAATAAGTAATAGAGTCCAATGATACTAAAATGGATCGAAAATAAGTCCAGTCGGATTAATTTTAGGAGTTCTAAAAGTTTATGGTTAAAATGCCCTTTTTGAAAAATAATGAGTATTAATGATTTTAAACTCATTCGAATTGTTTTTAAAAAGCATCCAATCAATTAATATTGACCCGAATTAGAGTCTTTTATGGTCAATTTTATGGTAAGACAGTTGTGGAATATTTTCGGAGTTTAATTCGGTTAGTTGATGAATTACATTCATTAAAGGGCAATTTGATCTTTTCATATGACGTAAGGGCAATTTAGTCTTTTTGCACAGTGGAATGATGAGTCAATTGAAATGGCCAATGATGGAATGCTATATGGAATGCCTTAGGAAGTATAAAGAAAGCCAAACGTAAGACAAACCTTCTTCATTTTGAGAGATAGTCCAGTGAATGTCTAAAATAAAAAAGAAAAGAGAGAAGCCAAAAGGTGAACTTACGGCCAAGGAGAAAAGAAGAAGGTGGCAACTGATTTTCATAGGTTTTGAGTTGGATTTAAAGAGATCTTGACCAAGTAAAGATTAAAGGAAAAGTACTAAGTTTTTCCATCTTTAATTTCTAGTTTTGTGGATTTTGTATGAAATGGTTTTGGTGTAAGATAAATGGTGATTTTGACATGCAATGAAGTAGATATCAAGTTTGGAAGTATTTAAGGGTTGAAATCAAAAAATTAAACCAAAGAATCAAGCTTGAGAGAATCTTCCATGGGTAGGGTTTTTAGTGTGATATGATTCAAAAGTTATTTTTGGTTGAAGATGATACGAGAGATAGCCACGTTTAGTGAAATTTTGTCTTTGGTACTCGATTCACTTGAATCAGTCCTATTGTTTTGACCATAAATCATCCTAAAGACCTCTAAATTGAGTGATTTCAATTGGAACTGAAACCTAAGACATAGTACTAAATATCTCTATTCTGGCTAAAACACATTGGAATTTGAGATTGAAAATGGCGATCTGATGTTGTCCCTATGTTGGAGCAGCTTGTGATTTTAGTGCATGTTTCTTAATTTAGAACTTCAAATGGCTTGATTTTTGATGATATGAAAACTAGAGACATAGGGGAACAAATGTCTAGAAGACCTAAAAACCTAATGTAGACGTCTAGTATGTGAAAATTTAGGAACAAGTAAAGGTATAAATTCTGTACAGGGGTCATAATCGTGACTCATTATGTATGATAGTGATATGGTGAATTAAATTGACTGAGATAGTGTTTTGAAGAAACTGGTAAGTTGGAATGGGTAAAGTATGATATTTAAGTGACTTTCGAAGTTATGTTTGGAAATGGAGAACAATAGGTTAGCTTACGGAAGTAATCAAAAATACGATTAATATACATGTTATGCGATTACATACTAATCTCAAATTCGGTTAAACTGAATTTATAGGTTTAATGTCTTACTTTCGAATTTGGAAATAAATGCCTAAGCGAAATGCATTTTGTGTAGATAAAGGATAGGCATCGAATGCGTGAGTGTGCTTGGTGATAATTTGCAAAATGGTGAGTATTCTTTAAATTGATTTTATGAAAATGGTTTCTATTCTATTGTGAAGTGAATACTGATCATAAGTTTTTTTTATGAATATTACTAGTATAATTTAATGTTTTAGTAATATATGAATTGAAGTTTGAAAGTTAATCTTATATGATTTGAGTTTACATTGAATGATGTTATTGGTTGATAAAAAGAAAATGGTTTCTAGCCTATGGTATATCGATAGGTTTTATACATGTTATTATACCGGTGGATAACGGTAAGCAATATAGAACCAAATCAGTTGCGGGTAAGTGATGTAGAACCAAATCAGTTGTGGGTAAGCGATGTAGAATTAGCTCCATAACTACTGGTATATAGCGGTTACCCTAGTGCGGGTAAGTGATGTAGAACCAACTCCATAACTATTAGGTAACTGGCTGCGGGTAAGCGATGCAGAATCAACTCCATAACTACCAATGTATAGCAGTTATCCCAGTGCAGGTAAGCAATGTAGAACCAGCTCCGTAACTATTGGGTAACTAATTATAGGTAAGTAATGCAAAACCAGCTCCGTGACTTTATGCCCGAGGGTATCATATAGTAAAGAAGTTAGTGATAAGCTATATCGTGTAAGAAGTTCATGACATTTTTAATGCCGCCATTATTTATTTGAAAAGCGATTTGAGAAACTTGATTTTGGGAAGAATATATGTTTCATTTTAGTATTGAATTATACGAATTAAGATAAATTTGTTTGCGGGAGGTTTAAATTGTTAATTATGATTTGAATAGAAAATCTAGCACTCATTGACCTCGTTTAGCTCACACTTTCTTTTTTATTTTTAAATGAAACCTCCCAGCTACACACTCAGGGGCTTCAATAGCAAGGACTCCACCTCACGAGTAGTCAACTTCGTCACGTGCTATTGTGTAGGTATTTTTGCCTTGTAAATGTTTTTGGGAACATTTTCATATTCATCAATATGTTTTAGAATGTATTTTATGTATATGAATGTTTTAAAGTTAAATGCATGAATACGTTTTAGTTTTTTTAAAAGATTATTGAAGTGATTGTTGAGATTGCTTATGAATGGACTTGAAGTAAAAAAAAATTGTTGTGGGGATTTTGATATGATTATAGAAGTGTTTTGTACTTTTACAATGATTTTGAAAATTTTGATAATGTCAAAATGCAGTCGTTATGCTGTCAAAATTTTGGATAAAATGGTTTTAAAAAAACTCCACTGCTTATGTCTTTTAATGTTAAGTTAAGGCTTTTAAGTAAAAAGGGGCAATAGGCTTAGCTGCTTAGCTCCATGGGAGCCTTCCAACTAGATTAGATATCGACTGGAGGGCCACTGTGGGATAATGGGCAGGCCACCTAGTCATTTCAAGATAGGAGCTTGTCATTTCTTGGAATTAGAAGTTGCTAAGGACTTCTCTTTGAGTTTTCTTTAACGGAGAGGATTGGGAGCCACTTCTTTTTTAGAGAAACGTTGGCTTTCCTCTCTACTCTCAGCATCCAAAATTTTAAAATATGTAATAAAAAAGTTAGAAAATTTTAAAGGAGCCAAGAATATACAAATAAGAGGGAATACCTTTAAGAAAGGCGGACTCAATAGGAGTTGCCAAGCTCTAAAAGCTTTTAAACCATTAAAAGTGGTATGGTTTTGTTTATGTGATACTAGAAACAACAATCATACACTTAAGAATGCGATAGTGATAAAAAAAAATTCCCAAAGGAATTTATCGTTGATAGTACTTACCTTAAAAGGAACTCCTACTAGGTAGTCTAGAAAACGCACAATAGGAGGAATTCCCATAAAAGGGTTGAGTTGCCTACTTCAAAGGTAAGGGAGATACACTTCAAAACGTAACGACATAACGGAAGGGACAGTTTTAAGGCTTTATCACCACCAACAATTAAAAAAAAACTCTAGAATTGAAAAAAACAAGAAATGCTTCTGATAAACAACCAACTAAGATGATTAAGAAGTCTTAAAAATTTTGAACCAATAAGGTCTTATGTAGAAGTCTTCAAAAGGATTCATCTGATCCATAGACCTAGATTTTAAATAGCAGAGTATTAAGAATGTCTTTAGGAGATTTACTACAAAAACTAACGGATAGTCAAAGACCAAAAAAATTAGGAAATCTAAGGTTAAAAGAAAGCAGAATTTCTTTTTCCCTAAATTCAAGGAAACAGGCAAAAGTCAAAAGTTGGACAAGTTATTACAAGGGGAGACTGATAAGAATCTCCTTAAGTTTTTGTAAAGAAACCCCAGAAAAGCAAAGCCTAAAGCGAAGAACTTATTAAAAGGCACCAGTTTATAAAAATAAAGGAATCCATATTGATTTTGTTATTAATAGGATAAAAGATACATCGATTTAGAATATCCAAAATAAATTTGACATATTCTTTTTCTAAAACAGGATTTCTTGAAGAAATGTAACTGTTTATCAACTATAGGTCTCTTCAATTAAGCAAACAAAATCTTCTTCGATTACATGAAGCGCAATTAAAAAGAAAACTTATTTTAATAAAATTGAAGTGTGACCAAAAAGAAAGATAAAAGAGTTATATAAAGGACTCCACAATTTCATAACCTCATATTCAAGGTTGGGTTAATATTATATGGAATTCCTAGAAAGGGCTATTAGATGCAAAAGGCTCTATCTCTTCCAGGTTGAATGATATGACTAACATAACCTATCGACCCATGTAGTCCATTGATATACATTTTAGGCCATAATTTTAGCGATTCGGGAGTCTAAAACAGAGAAAATTTTGGCTTATTTACTTTCCTAGATAAGGGAGTAATGAGGGAGAAGAATCAAAAGGTAATGGGGTTCTAATAATGAGAGAAGTACTATATTCGTGGTCGAAATGAGGAAAGCTTTCTACAATACTGAAGAATTCAAATGTTAGAAGTAATGGTTTAGAAATAAAATTAAATTTGAGATTTTTTTTACCTGATCCTTATGAAGGTTGGAAGAGGCTCAGATGGAATAGAAACTACTTTAAGCTTAATAGTTTGTGAAAAGAAGTAAAGTCAAAAGAAATCGAAGGGAATTTTTTAGGAAAGTACCAAAATTAGAAACATACATCAGCGACATTCTATTCAATAGAGTCTATTGAAGAAGAGGAAGAAGCATGGAGTAAAGAAGTCGTCTTTGTCAAGGTTACAAGAAGAAAATATTGAAGCTAGAAAAGAGGATATAAAATGTTTAAGAGCTAAGGTGGAAAGTGAAGAAGTAATGAAGAGATTTTATAATGAAAAAAAGGTAGAATCTTAAGGGAATAGCAAGAGTTTGAAATTTAAAGAGATTTTCTATCTTTTCAGATGGATAGAGAAGTAGTGATTTCAAATTTGAAAGATTTGAATAATATTTATTATGATATTTCTTATCTATAAATTTTTTTAGGATTTTGGAGAATCCTTACATATAATGTTACTTGGCCTAACTCAAGAATTTAGTTTAGAGTCCATAAAACCATTGGAATAGAATTCAAGGAAATTCTATGTCATATGTTTGGTTTGTTCAACCAAACATATGCGGAGGAAAATTGTTGATAGCCTAAAATAAATTAACTTATTTGGCCTAAAAAACCATTTAGTCGAATGAAGTTAGCCCAGAAATAAAAGTCCAATAAATGGGTAGCTAAAGAATTCATAGGCAACGAAAAATCAGGGTTGTGGGAAGAAATGTGCTGAATTTGTGAAAGTCCACGATATGAAAGTTGAGAAGATGGTGGAAGGTAGTTAACACAAAGATAGTTTTGTGAGCTGGAAGTTAAGAATTTACTTAAAGAGTGAAGTCTGGAATATGAAAGCTAAGGTGGTGTTTGGTTCCGTTTTATTTTTGAGTTTTTTGTTGTTGTTTTCGTAAAAAATAAAACAGCCTCTGAAAACTCGTTTGGTAGAAATTATTTTCGTTTTTCATTGTTAAAAATAAAAAAACTGCAACATTTTTTTGAAATCATAAAAAAGGCGTTTTCGTGTATTTTTAAAACAGTTTTCATATTTCACAAAAACTAGTTTCCTTCACCCCTAACTGTATAATCTTCTGCATCTTCAGCCTCTTCCGCTGTTTCTCTAGTTATAACTACTACCTATTTGTTTTCGTTGCTTAAAAGGTCTCTGCATATAGAAATCAAGGAAACTATCATCTTCATCGTCTTCTCAATCTATGCGTCTTCTGCTATCTAGCTCTCTTCCGCCGTTTACTTCTTGGTTGAAATTTGTTAAAACCCCACTGCTGCTTCACTTCAACCTATCCTTGTGGAGACTGCAGAGCCTCTGTTTTTGACCCGTAGTGAAGCCATTTCGCTGTTGTTTCTTCGCTTTTAATGGGTCTTGGAGGTTGTAGGTATGTTTTCAGAATCGGGAGCTTCTGTTTAGGACGGTTGGATCGAAGGATTGGTGACTTTTTTCAAAAGGGATCTCGAGAAATGAAGGAATATAGTGGAATCTGGTGTTGAGTTGTTGAGTCCGAGAGGAGTGAGTTGTGGCACGAGAAGTTTGGGTTTTTATTTTTTGGGTGCTTTTTTATTTTTGGTGTTTTTTTTTGTTTAATATTCTATGAACATATAGTGGGGTGTGAAACTCTGCTCTCGAAAGATTTATGCTTCTTGTGTTTGGTGGCTGTCTGGTAGTGGACAAAAATGAGGATAACATTGTCTTCAATTTGGATATCGCTGTCCTTTATGGGTTTATCTTCGTCCTTGCATTTCACAATACTACCTTAACCAATTGGAAAGTTTGAAGGGTTTATATTTGTGTTTATCTCCAAAGCTTTAAGGTTCCACAAAGCCAGTGAAGTTGTGATCAGAACAAGATGTGCTGTAATTTTATGGGAAGAAGAAAGACTATTAAATAATTAATTAATTTAAAAATATAATATAATATATTATAATTATTACATATAATAATATAATTAAAAATAAAATAAAAAACATTATAATAAAATCAAACATATTTTTGTTTTCAGTTTTTTATTAGAAATCCCAACTAAACAGGTTTCTATTTTTAGTTTTTATATTACAATTTTTAATCAAACAGGTTTTCTTTTTTTAAGGAAAAAAACATAAACTAAAAATAGGAAACAGAAATTAAAAACAATTACAGAAAAATAGAAGTAAAACCAAACGGCCCCTAAGGAGATAATCGTTGTTAGCTAAGATGTAAAAAAGTGGACAGTTATAACAAAATTGCTTAAGCACGAGAATATTATAAATTCACTAGCAATTGGACAATAAAAAGAACGGACACCATATACAAAAACACAATTTCTAGACAATCTTTAAAAGGAAAACAACTCCAAACATATTGTGTTACTATTTTCTAGCTTTACTTACATTATGTATTCATTTTTTATTTCAAATCTCCTTTATAGCTTGCATTTTCCTTTAATTTACTTAAATCAAATTATCTCTCTTTTTCACACATTTTAGTATTTTAGTTACTTAGATTTTATCTTCTAAAATTTTCAAAGTCCATCTATATCATAAGAAGTCAAGTATAACTTATAGGAGAATTCCTCTTTGACACGTTCAAATTTTAGATTAACACCAAATAATTTGTTAATTTTTGTAATATAATTTTTAATCAACTATATATTTAAGTATTTGAAAAACTAAACTAAAAATTACAAAAAAGAAAACCATACAACCAAACAGGCCGAAGATATTGATTGGAAACTGAGTGAATAGAAGTTCGGATCCTCTGTCGGAAATAACACTGTCTTACTCTGCCTAAGAGTAAAACAGTGTTATTTTTTCTTAAAATTTTAACGGACGTGTAGTGTCTGTGTTCTTCTCCTCTTGGACATCTTCTCCTCTTGGACAGCGAAGCCGCCATTTTCTTTCAAAGCCGTTTAGTTAGTTTCAAAGCTGCCGCGTGTGTCAAGTTTTGATGCAACTTCTAATATTCAACTTCAACTATTCTGATACTTACTTCTTATTATTATGAATTTTTTTGCAAAGCATTTATTATTATTATTATTATTATTATTATTATAATTATATTCGATATGATTATTAAATTTATTAATTATATTAATTTCTATTATTACCATAAAATTTGTTATAATTACTAATTTTCTTCTTCTTATTATTAACTTTATTATTCTGAATAATTTAATTATTCTTATAATATTTAATTATTATTATAATTTTT
>JANZLH020000047.1:67512-85248 GCA_026770325.2 Erythroxylum fimbriatum
TTGTTATTTCATATTAATTGTCTTTATTATTTATTATTAAGATTTTTGAAAGCATGGTTGATGCAAACAGTAAACTAGTAAAGCGTACAGTAAAATTGTATCATATACAAATATGAACTATTTTGCAATTTTTAAAAATTTTAGGGACTATTTCATAAATTTAAAAAAATTTCTGAAACGGTACTCGGTACCAGTATAGTTCCGTTCCAGAGCTCAATCCGGTACCAAGCCCGATACGGCATTCATAACTTTGAGGTTGACAATTCGATTAGATTTTTAATTTAAAATTAAAAAATTGACGTTATTTTACATATAATGATGCTGTTGTTTTTTAATTTCGAACTTCAAGATAGGCCACCTAAGTCTAAACCTAGTCCGAAGCATGAATTTTTTTTTATAAATTCAGTACGAGTCAAAATCCAATCAAATTAGGTTGAGCTCGGCTTATTTGCCAAATCTACTTTTTATAGATGATAATACTGTTATATTTTTTAAACATTATAGTTTGTTGTATACATTCCTTTAATTATATAAATAGTTATATATTTTATTTCTAATCACAATGTAAAATAATTAATTTAAGAATACAATTTGATATATTAAAAATAACTATATTAAAATTTAACAGTATAATTAAAAATAAAAATAATAAAATCAAACATATTTTAGAAACATGATAATAAATTAAATATTTTTTCTTTTAATTTTTATTATAATTCTGAATTAAATAGATTTTGTTATAAAACCGAAACTAAAACTTAAGAATATTTGGGAGAGGATAATTCTTCTTATACATTGGTATCACTTACATCAAGTTAACCCTTATATTTATAGTACAAAATTTCTAATAAAATACTATCATGATAATAGAAGTGGCAAACTAAGTATTAAGTGGTGCATTTGGTGCACTAACAATTAAGTGGTGCATTTGGTACACTAACAATTAAGTGGTGCATTAACAATTAGTGGCACACCATATTATTTCTATCTTTTATAACAGTTAGAAAGGTTTTCAATGAGTTAAGTTTGGAAGATAGTATTTCTTGGGTGGCTGTAATCTCTGGTTTTTCCCAAAATGAATTTGAAGAAGAAGCTATTCAATTTTTCTGCTAAATGCATGCTGATGACAGTTTTATATTTAAAAAAAACTTTCTTACTGTAAGTATACATATTGTAACTTATAGTATAAAAAGTATTGTTCTCATGAGGATTAATTAGTCACCTAATAACTTGAATGGACTTTGTCTAAGATAATAAAAAATCGAATGAATTGAGTTAAAATAATTAACTGAAATTGAAATAAAATAGCAAAACTAAACAATTGAATAATTGAAACTAGCAATAAGACTAAAGTTAATCAATGATGGAAATTTAGGGGTTTTTATATCCTTGTTTTATCTCCCATTTATCTTGTTGATTCAATTATGCATGATGCTAGATATCTTAAGGTTTTGATTATCGTTTCTTTAGATCTAATCAAGTAATCCCAATTGAAATCAATAATAATATAATTGCAACCTCTTGATTCATAAAATTACTCTTAACTATTCAATTGGATTTAAAGAAATCCTAAGAATAATTAGCTCATAATTAAGATTTCTCTCCAATTGTTTATTAATATGATATTTACAGGTCTATTAAGTTATCAACTCTCATTACATACCTTGACACAAATAACTTGATTCAATCTCTCGATTTATTATCAAGTGTAAGCATAACAAATATCATAAAGTATTCATGTATATTGAATTCAACAAGAATAAAGTTTAACAAAATAGATCAAGAATAATCCATAATATGGATTTAGAAACCATAATTATGTTCAACATCCTACGAATCAAAATTAACATCCAAGAAAAATGAAATTTAAGAAGAGAAAAGAAAGAAAACAACTTTATGCCTTGACGTGGAAATTCTAGAATTGGAGTTGATCTTGATCTCTGCACTTTAATCTCTTTGATTCAAATGTGGAGCCACCTTTTTAGTGTTTTTTTTCTTTAAATACTTTTTGAGTCTTCTATGGGTTTTTCTAGGATTTCCTCGCTTATTTTGGTTCAAAAATATCTCCAAAACGTCAAGAATTAAAAAAAAATGCAAGCTAGAAAAGTTGTTTCTACTCGATCTTGCAGATGAATAATCCTACATCCTGGCCTGCTCTCTATCGCGATCATGCATTTTTGCATGACTGTGCATCTTCATATTCTTCAAGTTTTTCATCTTTTCTTCAATTTCTTATTTCCACTCACTAACTAACATCAAAAAATCCTTGAGTTTGGACTTGCTGTCCTCGCAAAATTACAGTACATGTTCGTGGCTAAAATGTTCAATCTCCATCTGCTGAAGATACAGAGACAGGAAGTGTAATTGTGTTCAACTGGAGCCTGTCAAGCCGGTTTATTGGAAAGTCAAGGATGTTTACTAGTTTGAAGCAGTTGTGAGACGGGAGGTTTTGTGTAAAGAGAAATAGTATGTTCATGGGTCAATTGCTTTCTTTTTATATATAATTCTTGCACGTTTATTCAATATCTCTATTGCCAATAAGTTTCCATCCGATTGATACATGACTACTATTAGTTTAATGTTTAAACCTTTACTGTTTTATTTTATGACCATGCTTTGCAATAATAGACTTTTGTTGTGACTTGTGACGGACGGAGGAAACTTGCTTCGGTTCTTTTTTATACTCAACGTCGCACATGGGCGGCTCAGTTTACAAATATTAAAAATTGCAAACAAATGAAGTAGAGATTCATAGAGTTTTGCAATATTTTTAATGTTGTCATACACAGTTGTTTGGTCCCTCGTTACAAAAATTCATAGTCTATTTTAAGCATAACTTCAATACATCATTGGTTGGAATGCAAGCTTTACTAACATTTTATTCATATTATTTTTATCTTCTTATAAAATAAAATTTGGCTTCAGATAATAGTCAACTCCTATCTTTGAAAGTGGAATTGGGTGGGTCTTGCACGTGAACTTTTTGATGAATTGTGTAAAAAGAAGAAGATGCCCTGTAGTGAAAATTATTGTTTATTCCCTTTGTTTTCTTCTTTCAGTTTATTACATCCAATATATGCCCATTGAAATAACTCAATAACACCTGAGATATGATTAAGAGGAAAGCCTGATGATTTGACGTAATGGGTTTTAGATCATTCGGAGTTGGAATTATTTTCATGAGCCTATTTCATAGAAGACAAGTAATGTTGGGTTTCGATGAGCTTATTTCATGAGCCCCTTTCCTGGAAGACGATTAATGTTTGTGAGTTTGTTGGTTACAAGGAAAAGGGGCAGGGAGAGGAAATTTCTTTTTGGTTCTTTCTCTGTTCAATAGCACACACGGCTGCCGGTTCTTTTATTAACCATTTAAAACCCACCTGTGGATTGTTTATCTATTCTGTTAGAAGATATATTGAGAGTTTCTTTTCTCCGACTAGTAACGTAAACTTTGTATCTCTTCTTTTCGGATTAAAAAAAAATTAATGAGCTTCAACTTACAATTAAAAATGTTTTTTAATGCATACATTCGCAAATTAACCAGTTGTTTGCAACTCACTAATCTGTATTTGTCTTTCGCTAGCTGTCCTAGTTAATACTATTTCACATATTGGATTTTTAATACCATATGGATTAAAATTCCAGTAGCAGACATAGCAACGTGTAACCATGTCATTCTTTTTAAATCTCCTTATAATGGAATATGTGATGACATAGTGCAAGTGATTTCTCTATTTATGAACCCGGTGGTAGAATAAATAGATTTATCCTACAGTATATTCTTATTCTATTTTAGTATTTACCTAGAGAGATCATTTGATCATAGTTTATCCTTAAATAGGACAACTTTAGTTTGGTATAAGGATCAAAACCCAAACTTCACTACAAACTCATTAAATGACATGTTCTAGTTTTTTTTTTTTTTGTTATGACAAAAAGTTAGGGCCAGGTACCTTTATCATTCCAGCCTAAATTTTTATGGACTTGGTTAATAAAACTTCTAAAGCCATTTTATTATAGCACAACTCTTCCATTCCAAAGAATTTAATCCATCCTACATAATTAATATATCATTGCATCTCCTCTACCATGCCAATTTTTCTAAAGCATTCAAATCAACGATCCTGCCATCTCCGAAAATTGGGTTATTGCTCTAACCTCCACAATGGAGAGAGAGAAAAAAAAAGTAGCAAGGGCAAATGTTTTTATGGATATACATTTCTCTTCATAAAACTAATTCTAATTAAGAATAAACCTGACAAAAACACTTTTATACTTTATTTTAGGTTTCTTATATTCTCCTTTTTGCTTGACCATCATAATGAAACAGTACGTATTTTAAGAAAAAATTATGGGTAACATTTAAAAGAAAAACATTGAACGTTTGATAGAAAATGGTGGGTATTTGAAAATATATGGGATAAAAAAAGCTAGAACACAAGAGATCACTAATATTAAGCACTAAGAGATGAAAAGGACAGTGAGTTTCTATCACACAAAAGAGAAAAAACAAATTCATTAAATATTTTGTATAAAAATAGAAGGAAAGAGAAAACTCATCAAAATACCGTAGATATATAAAAACATGAATCACCTTTACTTTAATATGTAAATACCACAATTAAATACAAACAATACCATGACCTCATCAAAACAAAAAATCCCTCGACAGATGTTTTTAAGTAATACAAAATAATAGCTATTATCACAACTTTTTAAGTAATATTTAAAGTTGTCAATTATTTTAACCACAAATTAACTTCATTGAAATTTATTTAACCAAGTCTCACCAATATCTCTAAGAGACATTTCTCGTTTTTAGAGAAACGAGTTATGATATTCTTAAGAGACATTTCATCGAACAATTCATAGGTAACTCGAATTTATATCTACCTAACAACAAACTACTATATTTTTCCATTATTTACCAACATAAACACATTCAAACAAATAATGGACCAACCACAATTCAAGAAATGCAGAATACTCATAGAAAAATGAACCAATCGACATTCATATAACCATTTAACAACATAATTTCTCATAGGAAAAATAAACCCAAGAGCTACTACATGGACGACTAAGCTCAACTTAACTGAAGATGATAGACGATGGACGAGAGCAAAGCGTGGACAATGGACACTGGACGGTGGAAGAGAGAAGACCAATGGCGATAAAGAAGAAAACAAGGAAAAAAACGACGTGGGGGAGAGGGAGGGGGGTCTTCAGGTGGTCTAACATCAAATGAAAATAACATAGTTAAACCAAAAATGTTGTTTCCTTTTTATTAAAAACATTGAGAATGAAAATCCAACGAAAAAGTTTAACTTTAAATTTTACCGACAAAGTGTACTTTTTGTTAGTAATTGTCGTTGAAAAAATAGATAGATGACAATGGTTGGCAACAAAATAAGCATCGAGATGTACCGACGGAATAAATGTTTACCGCTACATTTATTATGTTGTTACACCTTGATGCTTATTTTGCCGCCAACTATTGCCACCTATTTTTACGATAGCTTTCACAATTTTTTTGCTATATTTTGTCGGCAAAATTACGAGAATAATTTCTTTCCACTTTAAAAAATGAATATTTTGTTTGTCGCAAAATGTCTTTTCTTCCGACAAATTTATCTACGGATAATCAAAATCTGTCTCTAATTTACTACGGTAATATTTCCGTCAGTAATATTTTGTCAGTAAATTATAATTTTCTTGTAGTGCCATATTATTATTTCGTGTATGATTAAATACTTTTATTGGTTGGAGCACAAGGTTTACTAATAGCTTTTGCATAATTGAATACCTTACTTTAATAATGACAATCTTCATCATCGTCATCATTTGATGATACTTTTAGTAGTACTTCTGAACAAATTCTTAGAAAAAAAAATTAGCAAAATTCATCATCATCATATGTTACTTTTATTATTTTTGAATAAGTTCTTAGAAAAAATAGCAAGATTCAAAAAAAAAAAAAAGACGACAATTTAAATCAAGATATTTTCAACGTTATATATCAAATTCTAAAATGACAACTTATAAAAATAAAACATAGGTAAAAAATAAAAGATCATTGTTATATCAGACTAATATTGGGTAGCTTGATCCAACCAAGTCTGCAAGTTCATAACAGACAAGTAATTTCCTTTACTAATGATAATAATATAAGGTCTAGGCTTACCGGCTGAAACAAATATGAAATTTCTGAAACAAATTTTGGTTTACCTGTTGAGTCTTTGAAATTGACCCACAAACAAGCTTAAATCTTTTAGAAATATTTTAGACCAACCCAACTCAATTCATATATAAATTTAATTAATATTACGCGTTCACAAGCCACAATAATGTTGATATTAATAAGAGTCTCATGCTTTAATAATTTAAGAAATTCATAAAGGGCAATCTTATTTTCTTTTTCATTTTCCTATCATATCTTATTTTGTTATTAATTATATAAATATTATTAATAATTTGGCGTTAACTATTATATAAAATTTTTTGGAAAATGTTAGTAAAAAGCTACGACTATACAATAATAATTATTTTATTTTATTAGTATTTAAAATAAAATAATCAATAAAATATTTGCAATTTTTAAAATTGCTTGCATAAAAAATTAAAACTACAAGCAAATTATTTAAAAAACAATTCTCTTGTTTTTTAAGAATCAATTTAATTATCAACCTCAATCAAATTAATCACAATAATTATTTTAATTTTTGAATTGAATATTGATTTTAAAACAATTTTAAATTCTACTATGATTTTCTCTATTTATTTTATTTAAAAAATAGGATATATTTATTTTCATATTTTTGAATATTTTGTAATAATTAAAATTAAAATAAATTATTTGATCAATAAATAAAAATTATAATTTTAATCGATTGATAGTGTAAACTGTTTATTTAATTAATATATTTTTCAACTCTTATCTTAGGTTATATTATTATTAGTAATAAAATTGTTATTGATAATTAAACAATATTTTATTTTTTAAAGACAAATATGAACCAAAATCATAAAAGAAAGCTAAAAATTCCATATTGGATTTTAAATATGATATGGGTTAAAATTGCACTAGCAAACATAGCAAACAAAAGTAGTAGGGATATAGCAAACAAAAGTAGTAAGGATAGACATAGTTGCAATATTTGAATTATTGTCATATGACCTTCCTTTTGACCCGCATTGCCAAATTCATACTACGAGAAAAATATGTTTTACTGATGGAAAATAAAAAATTTTCATCAGGAAACAAATTTGGCGAAGGAAATTATCGTCAAAAATAGTCATAGGTAAAATTTAGCTATAGATATAACGAATCCATCGCTAAATTTGTACATCTGTCAGTAAATTTAGCGACAAAATTTTGTATTTTTGTTGGTAAATTTAGGTAAATTTACTAACAAATTTTGAATATTTTGTCGCTAATTTACCGACAAAAGCACAATATTCTATAGATGAATTTACCTTCCACGATGATCCCTACCGTCCACTGCATTAAGATATGCCTAACTCTCATCAACATTTTTAGAATTTTGAGGCTATTGTTCAATGCTTTCTTGTATTTAGTCCTATCATTATAATTGTTTATGTTAATAAGTGATTTCAAGAATTAATATTGAAGTATAGATTTTATATACATGAAGTTGTTTGCATTAGGTGCTAAACTTAATTGGTTATCTTAATTTTCTCAATATTGTCCTTCTGATTATCTTCCAACATATAGCTTATTTACAAGCTACGAAGCTAAATTTGGGAAACACGAGTAGAAGCAAGCCACTCATATATTGATCTTGGCTGATTTTCTAAAGATGCACGGTCAAGCTAATGACCATAGCTTAACACATTTAGTAGTTAGATGTAAATTATTATGTAGTTAGATTTGTTTTAAATTCTATAAATAAGTCTTAATGATTTGGAATGGGTTGGATTACTATCTTTCTTACTCTTTTGAATCAATTATAAGAAAGGAAAGCAATCTCGGTGTCAAGCGAATTTGGTTTCACCACCTTCCTCCATCACCATTTCAATCACCATGATGGTTCTACACTCTAACCCTTGTCTTTTATTTTTATTGTTATTTTCAATTGTTCTCATGTTTCTCTTATTTCGTTAATTTTTATTGCCAACTTGTGTATTGTTTGTTTTCTCTTCTCATATTGAGAAAATGTGTTTTCCAAGTGTGAGGAGAGTTGTGTGCATTATATGTTCTTATTTGAATGTATTAGCATCTTTTTATGATAATTACTAGCTAAAGAAGTGAAATAGGCAATACAAAATTTAAATCTTAATTAAATAACTATTCCTCTGGCCTTCGGGTTATGAATAGAGCTAATAGCCAGTTGAGAATGTGATACAGCTAAGTAACTGGGGGACATTCATCACAAATGTTTGTTTTTGCATTAAAAGGCTATAATGATATTCTTACCAAGCCGCTTAAAAAAATGACCTAGTTGAGTAAATGGGCCGAGATTCATCACAAATGTTTGTCTTTACATAACAAGGCTACTTTTATGTCAATCAAAATTTAAAAGAAGTGTTTTGTCAAATAAGCCTACAGATCTTTATGAATAGCTTGAATTTTCGTAAAAACCTACTTAAGGATAGTTACAATTTTGATCGATTGAATAAATATCAATGTGTGTGTGCAAGTGATAGGGGTGAATAAACTTGATATTAAGGTCTTGATTAGAATGTATATTTAATCCGAAGTACTTAGGCATAGGTGTCACAAGTTAATAAGTTAGAACAACTAGAGAGATGGTGTTTGTAGTTAAATTTGTTTCGTAAAGCTTA
This sequence comes from Erythroxylum fimbriatum, assembly GCA_026770325.2. Taxonomy (NCBI): domain Eukaryota; kingdom Viridiplantae; phylum Streptophyta; class Magnoliopsida; order Malpighiales; family Erythroxylaceae; genus Erythroxylum; species Erythroxylum fimbriatum. The sequence continues at coordinate 76,318 of JANZLH020000047.1, forward strand.
ATGTCATTGACCCATTATTGCATATGTGTGTATGATGTATTTTGGTGTTTTTGTTTGTTTTTACTTAAGGACAAGAAAAGGTTTAAGTGTTGGGATGTTAATAGTGGTAGATTGCATAATGTTTTAGTGGGTAGTTTAGTATGTGTTTAGTTATTAAATTGAACGATTAACCCATGTTTAGGTTAGGATTATGTTTGTTAGTTAGATATTTGTGTTTTGTGGGTTAGAGCGCGCAATTGAGCTTCAATTTTTTGTGTTTGAGATGCCTTGATGTGTTTGCTAGTGTTTCGGGACAAATATTGAAGAACAGGGGAAATTCGAAGAAGGCCCAGAGTCAAACCCAAGGCCACGATTGTGGCCAATGAGTTACGATCATGATAGAACCTAATAGAAGGTGTCACAATCATGGCCTATTCTGCCATGATTGTAACAAAGGAAATCAAGTGCTACGATTGTGGCCTGCGCGAGGACAGACGCTGACAACCTTTTGGATTTAAGTTTTCTAGAGATTTTTTGGACTTTTCAGACCTGATAAAATCCTAAGGCTGCCCATGATGGAAAATAGAATAAAAAGGAAAAAGATGAAACCCTAAAGGAGCTCCATTTTCTACCTCTTGGAGAAAGATCAAAGAAGAAAAGAAGAAGAAGAAGAAGAAAGAAAGAGGAGAAAGGAAGAAGGAGAAAAAGGATCTGCGGTGCTGCCATTTTCCCGATCTATTCTGACCCTTACAAGTGACATTTCATTTCATCTTTAATGTTCTTTCTTTTGAATGTATAAGATGGATTTGATAGTGATGGATTTGGGTTTGATGATGATGTTCTAAACTTCTTTAAGGATTTGTTCTTAAATCAATGTTAATGTGATTTTGTGGTTATTTTCATTAGCAAAATGATTAGATTGGATAATGAGAGTTAAACAATCTAATAGATCACTCAAATTATTAAGTCGAGAATTTAGACGAAAAGAAATCGTGTGCGAGAACCTAATAGTCTATTAGAGGGCTTAATATTTGAATGGATTTGTGGGTTTTTCGTTGATTGAGAGATTGCAAATTCCATAATTCAATTAGGGGTTATGATTTAGGGTTTAATAATTATAACTCGGGAGAGAGTAATCCACCATTTGAAAGTCTAGGATCGACACCGTATTAACTCAAAAGTAATCATATTAGCATTTAATGATAGGATGCATCCCCTTTCTCATAATCGGCTAATCTTCCTTGTGTTATTTCCTTTTCTAATTTGGTGGTGCTCAATTTATTTTTGTATGTGTTAGTTTTATATTTTAATTCCAATAAATCATCTTCATGTGTTTAATTTTTTGTGCAACTTTTATTTCTTTTTAATAATTCTTTAGGCCTTAGATAACTTAGAATTAGATTAGTTCAAAAACTCCTCAAAGGATCGACACCTCACATACTACACCAACGACCTATGCACTTGTAGTATATTAGGGTTTTTTAATAGATTAAAATTTGCCTTACTGGTATGCTTTAATGAGGGCCTTGGAGACATGACAACATTACTTGTGGCTCGAGGAGTTTATCATTCATACTGATCATGAGCCTTTGAAGCATTTGAAGGGCCAAGGTAAGTTGAACAAATGCTATGAAAAATGCCATTGAATCTTTTCCTTAGGTGATCAAGTACAAAACAAGGTAAGGAAGATGTGGTTGCAGGTGCTTTGTCTCGCAGGTGTGCCTTAATCTCTATGTTAGATACTAAATTGTTAGGTTTTGAGTACATTAAGGATTTATATTCTTCTGATCTTAATTTTGGTAATGTGTTTGAAGCTTATGAACATGCTACCTTTGGCAAATTTTATAGGGATGAAGGTTTTTTATTTTGCGAAAATAGATTATGTGTGCCTATTGTTCTTTAAGGGAGTTACTAGTTCGTAAGTCTCATGGAGGTGGCCTAATGGGACATTTTGGTGTCCTAAAAACTTTAGATATACTTACTGAGCATTTCTTTTGGCCATATATGAAACGTGATGTAGAAAGAAATTATGACAAATTTATAACTTGCAAACAGGCCAAATCTAGATCTTTGCCTCATAGATTATATAACCCATTGCCAATACAAAGTGCACCATGGGTAGATATTTTCATGGACTTTGTCTTAGGTTTACCTAGGTTAAAAAGAGGTAATGATTGATTTTTTGTTGTTGTGGACATGTTTTTTAAGATGGTTTATTTCATTTCATGCCATACAACAAATGATGCCAGTCACATTGCATACTTATTCTTTTGTGAATATATCCTGATTTTAAGTTCTGTGTTAATGTCGCTAATATGACACCCCACATCAAATTAAAATTTTTTGACATGTGTTCAATTATTTTATAAATTGAATAAATTTGGAAAAAGAAAAATCTTAATGATTCTTCATCCATCTATTCTCCTTCTACTCCTAGCTAGTTTTGTGTTTGTTTTTACTTTTCTCAATTAGTTTTCTAATAGCTCTGACATTCCTCTAGCATACTTTCTCTATCTTGGATTTACCTCATTGCAAAGATGTTTTTCTCTTTTTTGTTGTCTACTCTTTCCTTATTGTCTTCATCATCTGGGATTCTGTCTATGTTGTTCTTTACTGATGTTAAAACCACAATATAGTTTTTTCTTATGAAATATGTCACTCATCTCTAAGAAATATGGCTATGAATTTCATGTTTGAGTTGGTTTTATAGTACCAAATGGCTTTGACACAGAGGTTTTTGCATTCAAACTTTGAAGTGGAAAACTGTGCAAGTTTTCAAAATTCATGTTCTATAATAAGAAAAAGGAAACTGAGTAACTAATATATGAAAAGGAAATTGATAAATGGTTATCGTATTGAGTTAGGCAAGATTTGATTACCTTTTTCTTATAAGTTTTGAAATGGTTGTTTAATACTTGATTTTGTTAATCGTAGAGTATAGCTCACAGGTTGATACATTGGTTTATAGCAGACGAGGTTGACTTTGCCTCTAAATTCTTGATCAAAGTTAGGTGAGGAAGATTTGTTAAAATACAACAACTTGATTTATTGGGTTTACATCAGATTTTATAGCTTTACTTTATCATAATGAAGAAGCATAACGATTGGAGTTGGGCGTAGAAGAATGTTGACAAAAAGGAGAGAATAATAAATCGAGGAATACTCATTATAAATTTTCCCTTTCACAATTTATTAAATTATAAAAACAATTACACGAAAAAAATTTGAACACGTGGTAGCCACGTAGGAAACCATTAATTTGATTTGGTATGTCATGTCAATGACATTAACGAAGAATTTAATGTTAGCTTATATTTGCAATAAAATGAAAGTTTGAGCTTCTTAACACGACTATTTAATGTTTAGGCTAATATTGCAAAATTGAGTAAGGTTTGAGATTATTTTATAATTACCCTTTCTCTAAATACAAGTAGAAGGAAATTCCACATTATTAAGTTTCCAGCTATAATTCTTGGTTCCCTGTAATTCTCTATATGAAATTTGCATTTAAATCATACATGATTTTCTTTTTTATTACATGATATGATCGTGTATGCTCCATAATTGTTTGCAACAACTATTTGGTTTTATGCATTACCTAATGATTGATCAATATGTTTTAATGGTTGGCCATTGTACATGACTACTTAATTATATACATTGAATGTACATTGGCCAACCAATGTGCTAGAATTAACTAATGTAAACAATGAGTTAGAATTTACCAAAGTAATGGCTACTTTTTGACTCTAACAACTAATAAGGGTCTCGATTCTTATAAATATATGTTTTCTTTTTAGTTCTTGCATGGAGAAATATTTTGGTGTCCTATAAATAAATTTCTAAGTGTTTATCAAGAATTTAATCATTAATGTCTCATATTTGTGTGAGTACCTCTTTGAAATTATGGATTATCTCACTAAGAATATCAAAGAGTTTATGCCTTAGTATATATTGTTTGTTCATAACCTTTTTTATGGATGAAGCAAAAGAGGGTGCTAATGTTAAGCTAGAACTTTGAAGGAATATGTCAAAGATGAAGAAATTTTAAACTGAACGTGAGTAAGATTAAGTACTTAAATTGTAACTTTGCATTCGATGTGGAGATAAAGATTATTTAAAGGTGTTTTAAGTACCTTAGATCTATCATGTAAAGCAACGGTGAGCTAGAATGGTGAGATAGAATACCATATAGCTCACCATGTCAAATTAGAGTTGCTTAAATGGACAGACATATTAGGAATTTTATGTAACAAGAAGATATCACTCAAACTAAAAGGTAAATTATAATATTTGACAATTAGGCCGACTGTGATTTATGGAGAGAAATGTTAGCCCGTCAAATAGGTGTATAGTCATAAGTTAATGGAGGAAGAGATGAAGATGCTTTGTTGGATGTACAACTTTATCAAAAGAGATAAGGTTAGGAATGCAATGGTAAGAAATAAGCTAGGGGTGGCTAACATTGATGGTAAATTAAGAGAGAAAAGACTTGGGTGGTTTGGCCATGTTAATAGGAAACATCCTAACACTCGTGTGAGAAGATGCAAGAAGATTGTATTTAGGAATTGTAAGAGAATAAGCGGAAGACCTAAGAAGAATTAAAGGGAGGTGATCAAGTATAATATGGGCCTATTAAGGCTTATCGAGGACTTAACCTTTAATAGGAAACTTTGATGAACTAAAATATGGGTAGAGGATCTTACATAGAGAGATTTTTTCCTTTTCATAGGTCTTGTGAATCTTTTTATTCGATTATTGTGTCTTATATTTAAATACTTTATTTGTAATACTTGCCCCTTTAGGTATTTTATTTTTTATTTCATATTTTTCTCTTTCAATTGCTTATTTGTTATATTTATTTATTTGTATTCTTTTATTTATTTACTTTATTTTATTTATTCTTTATTTTCATTTGAATTTCTTTATTTTTATTTTTATGCAATTATTTCTTTATATTTTTGGCTTTTATTTTCTTCAAAAAGTTTTCAAAAGCTTTTTCATTTTCCTGTGGGTCTATCGGAAACAACCTCCCTACTAGTTTTGAATAAAGTTGCATATTTTTGAACCTCCTCAGACCTTACATCTTAGTGGATTTCCATTGTGACATTGTTATTGTTATTGTTTTTAAGTTGTAAGCTTTATTGGGGTTTTATACAGTATATTTAGGCATATTCCAAGTAACATCATATTCCTCTTCATTGTAAAGAAACATTGTAGAAGAGTTCCTCTTTACAAAGAAAAGATCATATGCCTTAAAAAAAAGTTATTGTAGAATTCCAAAGGGAGTCTTAAAAGTAAACATAGGCAAGAGTCATTTGCTAAATCACTATAAATTGGTTTATGTTTCTCTTCCCTTACCCATTTGGCATTATTTGTTAAGTATGTTGTTAAAATTTATTATTTTATATCATATATTTATCTTTTATAAAATTTTCTCATCAACACACTAAGTAATTATTTTGTTAAAATTTATCAACACCTAATTTAGTCCCCTCATGGTTGCCATTAGAGACTAATACGGGGTACCAGAATGGGCCTATTAGGCTAGTATTTCAAATGAAATCTTATAACAAAGATTTTAATGGCATAATTAAAAGCATCATCATTATTATTCAACCAAGAAGGTCAAAACATTAGTAAAGCCCTCGTCTTTTATGGAAATGACTATCTCTATTAAAAAATAAGGAAATTTTTTAATGGATGCAAATATAGAACTTAGAAAATAGTTTTAATGGCTCCTTCGTACCTATGAAAATTGTCAATAATAAGTGTGTATCTCTGTGGGGTAAAGACAACATATTCAAATCTTTACATGTTTGTAGCCCACTACACGGTCCTTATACATGGTCGTGTTTGTTACTCATACGGGCGTTTACATATTCATATGAGCATGTGTCTCCAAAATACCTTCAATTCTTTTTATGCCACAATTTCCCACAAATTACTCTCCTTTTGATTCATAAAGGCAATTGAGATCTAAAAATACACTTAAAACAAAATAAGAACCAAAAATAACATACAAATCTCAAATAATAAACAAAACACACTAATACCAATTATAGGGATAAAAGCATAGTATAATAATCATTTATCAATACCATTAGGTGGCATGTCCTATAGATTTTTACTCGTTAATAATCATAATTAAACACATCCACATATGAACCAAATATCAATCACACAAATTTTTTTAAACAGGCACTCAATCATGTAAGGGCTATCATAAATGCATGTAGTATCATATAGGTACCTAAATCGATATCTGTATACTTAGATATCACGGTATTACTCACATAGATACCACGATAATGACTACACAAATTAGAAATATATATGTATATACTTATATATATATATATATATAATATATCAAATAATAACCATGTGCAAAGGGAAAGGAACATCTATCTTGACTTAACATGTCATCAGTCATATCAATCTAGAACCATACTAGATAGACGGTAGGGATTCAATATCGAGAGATAGTTATCAACTTGCCTAATTGATGTACTTATCAATCTAAACCTTATGATATGGGTCTCACTCTTGATGTACCTTTAAAATAGGAAGGAAAAGATTATAATTAGTAACATTTACAAGTAGTTATGCTCAATTAACAACTTAGGACTCATTAGGTTTGTTAGGATTTTCCAATTATACAATTCAACCCTCGATCCTATTTTAACCCAAACTTTCTGAGAATTTAAATCCATAAAGTGATAGTTCTTAAGGAAAAATGAATATCATAATTAATAAGATTTTTTTCAAAATTTTTATGAAATAATAGTCACTAGAAGGTTGTTGGAATAGTATCTCTGGTGACTGGAATATTCCTTTGGTCATTACGATATTCCTCCCGTAACTAGAAATTTTTTCATTTTTAGAATTCATCAAAATTTTAAACTAAATGAAAGCTCTTAATAAGTAAAACAACTCTTATAACTGCAAGAAACCCAATTCTCAACAAATCTAAATGAATTGAAGAAAATTATTTTAGAGCCTCAACCTTTATTTTTGTTTATCAAAAGTGATACAGCTTGTGACCAGTGACAAGACCATTGGACTTTTTCTCCTGACAATGATGGGAGCCTAATAGCTGTGATGGTCGGTAATACTTACCAAACCAAACGCGACAATTTGAAGATTTGAGTTTTTCTCCAACGTTTCTTCTTAATTTTTGTAATGATTGTGATGTTATTGTGAGGTAAAATAGGTATGGTTGGTAGGTTAAAGTCATCAGTGGTGAATAATAAAGGAAGAGGATGGTTTCATAATTAGTAACTTTAGTGACTGAAAATGAAAAATAGGAAAGATGAGGGTGGAAGTAAGAAACATGTGTGCATATATATATATATGGGCATTATTACAGTACCTAAATTCATTAAAGGGAGTGGAAAACTAGAAATATATTAGGAGTTCAAAACAATTCCAATAATAAGCACGAGATTTGGTATATTTATGGGATTGAACCTAACATCAAGACTACATTGGTAAAAACATTTGTATGGTAAATAATCATTACGTTAGATTAAAAATGATGATGGACCATCCGCCTCTAAACATATGCATAAATCATATGTATATGTCACATACACTAGGGCTCATTATAAGAATAAGCCTCATGCTTTCATATATGACTTACAATCTAGGGCTAAAACTCAGCACTCTTAAGGAAGGAAGAGGCATAGTTTCAATGATACCATATAAACTTACTTATATCCTTTTAGGCCACAAAGAAACACGCATCAAGCTTTCATTCGTAGCAGGAATTATGCATGTAATCATGGTAAGACCTTTCACTACCCTAGAAGAACATTCTACACCTTTAATATCCAAAAAGCATTCCTTATTATACATTCACACATAGAAGTCCACGAAATGTTATGCACAATAATATTACTAAAATAGTAGTTATTATACCCTAAATAAGGTATAAAAGTGGTAATAGAGATAACGATAAGAGCTTATTTAGACCTTTTATAAAACGTAGGTTAAAAATCATACCTTTAGCCAATATATAGAAAACATTATTTTTTAAAATCACATCAACAATTGATAAGTCCAAATTGCTTAATTATGACATCATATAGGCTAAATTAATGACCTATATCAAAAACTTAACTCTTTTAGGATTTAGGGTGCTACTAGTACTATTATGAATATGTTAAAGTATAACATGATATCGTAGATAATAATAGGGATTAATTTAGACTTTTTAGGAAATTAGAGAGGGTAAGTTATACCTTTTTCCTATTTCTCTTTCACGTTCTCCTTGTCTCTAGTACAATTTCGCTATTATAGAGTGTTTCATTCTTTATCAATGTGTTTGTTTCACTCTTCTCCGCCTATAATGTCGTTTTTGTTTCTTCTATCTCCTTTCTTCCTTTGCTTTAAGTATGGCATTCCATTCCTTCTTTTTTGAGAAAACAAACCTCAACTTTTCTCTTTTATTTCAATCAAGTCCTTTCACCTTATTACAATTTAATTTCACGTCAAATTTAATTTTCAGTTTCGTCCCAACCTAATCTCAAACCAAATTAGTTTTTGAATACTTCCAACAATGCACAAACCTTCCAAATCAACTTTCTAAAATTTTTGTTGGTTTTTATTAAGTCTAGATTAAATTAATTTAACTCCTAAATGTATTTAAATCTCTAGTTAACTCTCAATCTATCAATTTTATATTGAACAACTAAAATTTCACACCCTTGTCAAATAGCATCTGAATTAAAACATATCATTACAAAATCCTAATTAAAATCTAATTAAATAATAAGTAATACTATTTAGCCATGATAAATTTTGAATAAATAAATTAAATACAATTTAGCAATAATTTAATGTGACTACATGTAAGCTTGAATGTAACAGGTCCTAGTTTTCAAGCTATTACCTTCATGATATGCAATTTAATATGGATGACTCCAACGAGATTACTCTTGAATTAAG
>JANZLH020000047.1:93482-104672 GCA_026770325.2 Erythroxylum fimbriatum
CATCACATTTGAGCTTGAGTCAACGAGCCAGGTCAGGATTGATTGGCCCAAGGCCCAACAAACTTAAAACTAAAATGGCATTATATGTTTTTTAGGAGCAAAAGGATGTTGTTTTATCTTTAGTTATTTTGTCTTACACTATGTATAAAGCGACGTCGTTTTAGTCTACGTAAACATTTTCCATTTTCCTTTCTCTTCCATCCTGACCCAGTTTCTACACCAACATTCTTCACTCTCTTTATGTCAATCAGACCAGGTTGTTGTCGCCTCTTCATTGCTCCGCCTGTTTGCACTCCCTCTAGTCTCCCCTTTGTTGTGTCGCACCATTGCCTCGCTTTTCCGTTTTTTTTTTTGCTTCTTCACCAATAAGGACGGAGTCAGACTCAATTTTAAGGGGGGCGAGATTTTTAAAGGTAGGAATTTTTTTTAAAGGGGGGCCACTTATATTTGTAATTTTAAAATTTTTCATTATATAAGTATTTTTTAAAAAAAATATTTGAAAGGGAGGCCTCCCCTGTACATGGCTCCGTCCTTGTTCACCACCCACCTAACAAGTAAAGTTCTTGAATCTTTTGATCGAAGATTGAATTTGTAAAATACTAAAATTTTTGGAATTGTTACCATTTGGGGCATGTTTTCCTATATTTACATGATCACGTACATAAACCTATATGTGATCATGTAAATGACTGTGAGTTTCAAGAACTTATATGATTAAGTGACATACATAATCACTTACACATTCATATACGTGACCGTGTTAGTATGGAAAAAAATAAAGTACACATACATGGGTAAACTTTAAATCTATGATTATGATTTATGTTATCTTATTCTCTCCTATGTATATGAATTATTAATTATGATTTTGAATAACATATATATTTATATGTTAATTTTTTTATACAAATGATATATTGCTTCAGTAGAGACTTGTATTCCGATATTAGAAATATAAGTGGAAACTTCTAATCCCTTACCAAATGAAGATAAAAGGGTCAGGTCAATTGAAAAGTGAAGTTTGGAATCACTTTAATAAGACTAGATCAAAGGACGGAATAGAAAAGGTTGAATGTAAGTATTGTCAGAAGATGTTAGCTTAGAGTTCAAAAGGTGGAACATCTTATTTAAAAAGACATGTGGATTCACGTGATAGAAAGAAGATTGTATTATGAGGTCAAACATTTTTAACTCCTAACTTTATAAGAGGGAAGAATGAAATAGCTGCAACATCTTATAATAGCAACAAATTAATATTTTTATTGCTTCTATAGTAATTTGTGATAAATATCCACTATTTATAGTCAATACTAAAAGATTTAGGATGTTTTGCAAATTACTACAACAACTCACTGAAATCGAACTTCAGGGTTCTAACTTACAATACATTGAAGAAGGACATTATGAAGATATATGAGGATAAAAAAGAAATTTAAAAAAATTGTAGAGTATTAAAGGACAAATTATCATTATAACATACATGTGAACAGTCAATAACCAAAAGAAGGGTTACATGGCGATGACGACACATTATATTGACAATAACAGGACTCTACGTAATAAATTTTTGAGGCAATTTATATTTTTTTAATATTGTTACCATTTACTTTTTGATTACATTATGATTGATGTTGGTCATATTTATACATGGTAGGTTCATTTATCTACCGGCATCACATATAAGAAAAAGTTTTGCAACCATGTTAAAAGATAGTTTAATAAATTGTAATATCGAAACCAAATTTTCCACAATAACAATCGACAATTGTAGCATAAATAATGCTATGATTGAAAAGTTAAAGAATAAGATATGAATTGGAAGCTTGCTGGTTGGTGGAAGGATATTCCTTATACTTAGTTTTGCATATATTCTAAATTTGATTGTAAAGGATGGATTGGAGATGATAAAGGAAGCAATAGATTCGATTCGGAATAGTGTAGTATATTCGAGTGCAACACCTACAAAAGTTGGTAAATTTAAAGAAACAACATGATAACTATGCATTCCGAGTATGAAGAAGTTGATTTTGAATTGTCCAACCAAATTAAACTTAACTTTCAAAATGTTGGAGTCGGTAATCCAATATGTTGACGTGTTCACCAAACTGAGACAAAAAGATTCTTAGTACAATTGTATGCATGTAGAAGACCTGTGGGAGTTAGACAAAGAACTTTGTGTAGAGTTGGAATTATTTTATATTGCAATTGAATTGTTCTCATGAATAAAATATTCAACTTGACACTGTTGCTTTAGCACTGTGTGTGTGGAAAAAACAAGCTATATCTTATTGGATGTTTAAATCCAATGAGGTTATTCAAGTTATAGGAGAGCAGATGATGAAGAAACTGAATTCTTATTGGTTTATGATTGGATATACTGTTACAATCACATCTGTGTTAGATCCGAGATATAAGATAGAGGGGGTTAATTTTATATATAATGTATTGTATGGTGATTATGCTCAAGAGTATATAGATGTCATTAAACAATTTTGGTATGATTTGTTTAATGATTATCAACTCTGAATGAACAAAATTTAGGATCGAGATCACAATAGTTTAGGTTGTTTAACTTTGGCTTCAATTTCAGGTTCGGACTCATTTTCTACGAGCAATTTATTACTTTCACTTATAAAATTCACAAAAGCAAAAATGACTAAGACTTCATATAATATGATGCAGTTAGATAAATATTTGGCAAAAGATTGTGTGACTGAAGTTGTTACATAAATATTTGACAAAAGATTGTGTGGTTGAAGTTGAAGGTGTGCAATTCGATATATTGTTATGGTGGAAGAGTTATGGAAATAATTTTCTGATCATGCAAGTAAGTGCACAAGATTTATTAGTAATTCCATCATCGATTGTTACTTCAAACTCTGCTTTAAACACTGGTGGTCTGGTTATTAGTCTTTATCTTGCTTGTCTTTATTTTTGTACTATAGAAGTCCTTATATGGGCCTGATATTGGTTAGATAATTAAGATATTTAAAGTAAACTGTTTTCTTATTGATATATCAATTTTGTCTTTTTTATACTATATTACTTCATATTGTTTTTTTAATTTGTTTATCAATATAGCCACGACGACTGGTGCTGAGGTAACTAGTCATACACGTACTTATACTTATCAATCAATTAGACATTATTTTGAAAAAAAACAAAAATAAAGATATATTTAAATATTTATTAATTTGCTTAATATTCATTTAATTTTAATATTATAGTACTAAATATAATATGTCTACATACAAAAGAAGTGATGTAAACTATTGACGATCCTGAGTACAACGATTAGTTCTTCAGTCTCCACTCTCAGTCTCTCACAATCCTAGACTCCCAAAGTCCCAATCCAAAGCATTATTCTATGATTTTATCTTGAAGTTTTGTAAATTGTACCATTTAAAAAATGTAAATAACCATTTTTATAAATTATGTCATCAATTAATAAAATAAATTTGGTAAAATTTATTTTACCAAAAAATAATTTTTTTTTTCTCATCATCAATTAATTGAATTGGCCACTTTAATTATAACATTTTTCTTTCATTTCCTATAATCTTATGCTCATTCATTAATAAATTTGGTTTCATCTTATTCATTTTATCAATATATTGTATGTTTTATATATTCATTCATTCTAAAATCTCAATTTTTATTAATCAATTAAAATTTGTAACTTCAATTAATTCAATTGATTACTTTAATTATATTCGTAACTTTAATTAAATGAATTTATCACTGTAATTCTATTTTTTCCATTTCCTATAATCATATCCTCCTACATTAATAAATTTGGTTTCATTTTATCAATACAGGTATGTTTTATATATTCATTCATTATAAAATCTCAATTTTTATTGATTAATTGAAATGTCTAACTTCATTTAATTTAATTGATCACTTTAATTATAATCTCTCTTTTTTTCATTTCTCATAATCATATTCTCCTTTATTAATGAATTTGATTTGATTTTATTCATTTTATCAATATATGTACGTTTTATATATTCATCCATTATAAAATCTCAATTTTTATTAATCAATTGAAATTTATAACTTCATTTAATTGAATTGATCACTTTGGTTATAATATCTTTTTTTTCATTTCCAATAATCTTATCCTCCTTCATTAATGAATTTGGTTATCTTATTTATTTTATCAATATATGTACATTTTATATATTCATTTATTATAAAATCTGAATTTTATTAATCAATTAAAATTATTAACTTTAATTATTTAAATTTCTCTGTATTTTTAATTAAATAAATTTCTATTAAAAATTTCCAAAAATTTTAAAAATAGAACAAATAAAAAAGGTCGAGCCAACCTCAGCCTGATTGGGCTCGAGCCTTCGGCATTAGAGGACCCATTAGGCCAAGTTTCGAATTGGGCCTTGGGCCGACTCGTGCCTTAATTCTTTTGGCTGGGATGGGCTCGAGCCAGATAAGACTTGAGCCTTGCCTGCCTTATTATCATCCCTAAATTTTTACCTCAAGTCAAAGTCATAATTTGAGTATGATGTTGTTTAAAAAAGAAATATAAGGTGGATAGAAAGATAGTCGTATAATTTAATCCGGAATTTCAATGGGTACCTTGATGACAGGCTTGGAGTATATTCTTTGCCTAAAGGCTAGAGTACTAGATTGGTTGAGGAAGCTTGTCAATGGAGTCAAACTTGATGTCAACCAGTGGTTGTCATTAGTGGAGGTGATTTTCGTCTTTTATGTATTAAAAAATCCATATGACTAAAACTTATCTTATATTTACTATTTAAATTTCAAACTTATCATATGACTACAAGTGAAAAATATAAAACTATATTTATACTATGTATGATTGATATTTTTTAATTCTTATAATTTAGGAAATTATATCAAACCATGTATGAAGTGGAATATTCGTATGACAACTATTGATAAAAATATTAATGGGGAAAATATATATTAAATGTCAAGCTTCTTCTAGCTCTACTAATATCAAACGTTTAAAAATTTGTCCATTCAAAACTTAAGGTCCCTAGTCCCCTTAAATGGTTATTATGGATATAAGCATTGCAAATTTAACACTTACATATATGTATGTGTATATATATACACATACACACACACTTAAGACCAGTGATAATCCATTTTCTAGAGGGAGCTCACTAGAGACGCTGCAATTTGTAGTATTAGGCAAAGAGAGAGAGAGATAGTGATTGAGAGTAACTCCTCGGTCCCTTTAGAACTTGAGATGACTAAAATTATCCTAAATCATCCTTCTAGACTGGAGGTGTCCTTTACTTAAATTCATATGTGTTTGGTGACTTGGTCACAACAGCAAGAGCTGATGTCCATTTTTGTTTATTAAATTGATGCAGGTACTTGAGAGATTATGTTCCATTAACAAAAAGCTAAAATGGCAACAAATCTAATACCAAGACCCCTGAAACTAAAGGTTTGAGATTCATGTTTCCATCCAAAATTCTATATCACAACCACCTTCCTTCGCCGCAAACCCCTACCAACCATAACACGCAGCCCATCTAAGGTCGCTTCGATGATGTCTTGCTGCAGAGGAGACAAAAGAATTGCAATAGATTCTCGAGACTTAAGATCTAATCGTAACAAGTGTAAATTTAGTCTTGTCAAACAAAAACTTGAAAATTTATTATTTTTATTATTCAATTATAAATTATGTTTGTGACAAATTTAAACTATGACACTATAGACTGCATTAGTTGCAGGATTTGGAAAACCTCAAGAATAAAATATGGTCACTTACTATCAAATTTGATACATATAAGAAGTGTCAAAAGCATACAATGCAAAAGTATCTACGGCAGATGTCCAAACATAATAAGTGAGCTAAGGGATGTTGTTCTGAAATTGTCCCATTAGCAATAAGTGCAAGCTATAATTTTCTCTTTACTTCAAAGTTGGGAGCATACAAAGATGCATCTGACTTATAATGAGAGCATCAAGACCATAGACGAGGCTACAAGGCATCTCAAATTGGAAGAAAAGTGTTTAGAAGCCTCAATGACATCTTCTGAGGCACAACAGTTAGCCTTAGCTTACATAGATCTTTAAAAAAGAAGTGCAAGCATCATGATAGGTATAAGTAGATAAAGAATAAGAGACATCGCCACTCTACTTAAGACTTAAAGAAGGCCAAGTGGAATCAACATGGAAAGGGTAAGCATCCCTTTAAGAAGAGGAATATAAAACGTGTCAAGTGTTATAATTGTGGTAATAAAAGCCTCTTTGCTCATGATTATGGGGAGCCTAAAAAGGTTCAATATTATAGTATAAACATTTGTTTGGTGAATGTATTTTATTTTATTTTTCTAACTAAATTACATTCTTTGTGGATTACAAACTCATGAGCAACCAACCAATTAGCAAAGGATATAGATGCTTATGTAGAGTTCCAAAATATCTCACATGGAACAAAATGACTTTATATAGTTGACAATTCCAAAGTAGATGTACAAAGGATTGGCATATGCAAATTACACATGTATGGTAGTTGACCTTTCATCCTACATAAAATGACATATGTTCTAGAGATCCAACAAAATTTATTTTCGGTGTTGATATTAGCTAAACTTTGTTTTCGTGTGAACTTTCATGATGATGGAATGGATTTGTATCTTGAAAATATTTATTATGGTTGTGGTTTTATATTTAATGGTTTTATGTATAATAGATGTTGTGACTATAAATAATAATATTAGTTATACATTAGTTACATCATATAGTACTTCTGACAATGATATAATCTTGTGACATGCTAGACTATGTCATATTGGTCAAAATCAAATAATTCGATTGGCCAAAGAGGGTTTATTAGGTAATATAAATCAAATAGATCTACCTCGTGTGAACATTGTCTAACTGGTAATTAAAATGGTTAGAAAACCTACATGGGGTTATGTATTTTATCACTTTCATAGATAATTATACTTAGTATGGTCACTTCTATTTGATTTCTCAAAAATCAAAAATATTAAGCTATTTCATTAAATACATTAATTTAGTTGAGAATTAATTAGATAGGAAGATAAAAGCATTCCAAACTGATCAAAGACAAGAGTACTTGTCTGATAGGTTCAAAATGCTATTTGATGAAAAAGGAATAGATAGACAACTTACTATTCCAAGAACCCCACAACAAAATAGTGAATCAGAAAGACGTAATAGAACACTACTAGAAATGATTAGGTTCATAATGGCATAAGTAAATTTTCCATTCACCTATTGAGGTGATGTGTTGCTAATAGCAGCTTATATACTTAATCGAGTGTCTACCAAATCAGTTACAGGTACCCTGTATGAGTTAAGGATAAGAAGAAAACTTGATATTACAACTCTTAGACCAAGGGATGTGTTACCTATATTGATGTCTCTCATCACTATGAGAAATTAGGGCCAAGAGGGAAAAGGGTATCTTTATTACATATTCTGAACGCTTAAAGGGGTATATGTTCATTGGTGAATAAGGTAGTGAAACTGTAACTGAATTTGAATCATAAGATGTAACATTCTTATAGAATAATTTTTTAAAGTAGGGTGAAACAACAAAAGACCTATTTCTATATGAGACTCTTAATCAACATAATTTTATTAGAGAAATCAAGATGGGGAACTTCAACCTCGTGGGGCCAATTTAGATATCGAAGAGTTGACTCACAATTGATTCACATTGCAACCCATTGAAAGTTCCCCCACGGTATCTAACTCGAGTAGGAGTAATTAGTACATTCATGAATCTATTTTTGGTGAACCTTATTTATTATACAGTAATCGACAATTTATTCTTCGATATAATTTTCTAATAGAAGGAAAAATTTATATGATTATCCCAAAAGAAGATGATGAGCCAAGGAATATATATGAAGGTCTTAATGGTCATGCTAAAAAACAATATATGAAAGCATTAAAAGAAGAAATGGCTTCTTTAAGCTCAAATCAAGTATGAGATTTGGTGGATCTCCCTAATGGGTGTAAAGCTATTGGGAACAAATGGGTTCTTAAAATAAAACAAAATGTTAATGGTAGTATTAAAAGATATAAAGCACACCTCATAGCGAAAGGATATACACAACAGGGGGGAATCAATTTTGGTGAAACGTTTCCACCAATTGTAAAGTTTACTTCTTTGTCTTATCTTGGTTATAGTATCTAGTTTGGATTTTGAATTATATTAAATAGATGTAAGTTCTGCTTTTCTAAATGGAGAATTAGAAGAAAAAATTTATATGGTACAACCTGTAGGTTTTATAGAGGCGGGTCAAGAATATAAAGTATATCGGTTATTAAATCGATTTATGGTCTGAATTACTCTTCAAGGCAGTGGTATATATGTTTTCATAATGTAATCATTCCATATGATTTTCATATGCTTAATGAAGACCACTGTATATATATATATTAAAAGATCCAAAGATAAATTTGTAATTTTATCTTTTTATGTTGGTGATATTTTGATAATTTGTAATGACTGTGAGTTTGTTTAGTGAATCAAAGATTGATTGTCATCTGAATTTGAAATGAAAGACATAGATGAAGTTGCATATATTCTTGGAGTTAAGATTTCAAGAGATTGTTCAAAAAGACTATTGTTGCTTTTTTAGACAACTTATATCCAAAAGCTTTTAGAACGATTATGTATGCAAGATTGGAAACCATTAGATGATCTTGTTGCTAAAGGCAAAGGTCTCAATAAGAAGTTTTTCCCATCTATGCCACAAGAATGGGAATAAATGAAGAAAATTCCCTATTTCAGTGCAATTGGAAGTCTCATGTACACAATGATGTATACAAGACTGCTATTAGAATGGTGAGCAGATATCAATCAAATCCGAGATAATCACATTGGAAAGTAGTAAAGAAAATATTGAGGTATCTAAAGCGTATAATGAACTAAGCACTATGCTATCAAAGTAATGACTTATGTATATAAGGAAATACGGATGCCAATTAGGGAGGAGATTTAGATGAAAGAAAATTTACTCTGGATTTGTTTTCTTACTCAATAATGGAGCAATATCATGACAGAGTAAAAAATAATCTTATGTTGCATTGGCTACAGTTGAAGCTAAATTTTGTAGTATTTTTAGTAGCAATACAAGAAGTTGTATGGCTTTGATGATTTTTTGTTCATATTGGAGTCACTGAAAGAGAAAACAAATCAGTAACTATCAATTGTGATAGTCAAATAGCAATCTCTTATACAAAAGATCCCAAATTTTATTATAAAATGAAACATATAGATACCTAGTATAATTACATGAAAGATATAGTCTCGCGAGGAGAAGTGAATATAAAGTATATATCTGCATGAGATATGATGGAAGACCCAATGAAAATGCCAATTTTCAAAGATGTGTACATTGATTATGTGAAGTTACTTGGCTTACGTTGTTGGACCCCGATCTTTAAGTGGAAATTTAGAGATATTAAATGAAATTCAATGAGTGTTTTTGTATATAACTTTTGTTATAGATGAAATTGTGCTTTAAGAAAATTAATGAGAAAAAGAATCGATTAGTTTTGAGGACTTTGATATTTGAGTAAATTTGTTTGGGTTATGAAAGTTTAAATGAATAAATTGTGTGAAATGGAAGTTGAAAAATCAAGAAATAAAGAGAAAGAGTATGAAAAATGAAGAAATAAGAAAGTTCATAATTCTTAACCTTAAGCAACCAATCACTTCACATAATTCACTTATCACATTCTCACAATTTCAATCTTACCAAACATATAGCCCCAGTAAGATCCTAATACTGGGCTCTGATACCATAAATGATGAGACCCGATCTCAGAACCAGATCCCAACCGGAGAAACAAAAAATGAAGGAATGGACAAAGTGTGGAAGCGAAATAAAAAACAAACGCGTGCGGAACGAAATCAAAAAGCGAAGAACGGCGAATCGAATTGGATTAGAATGAATGTAAGGGCAATATTAGAAGAACACATGAGGACTTAAGGCTTTAGGCTTAAATGGAGGGGCAAAATGGTCATTAGCCATTCATTAATGACATGGCATTGTAAGACATAAAGGTTGTCGTTAACTTTCATGTAGACCACTTACTCCAATTCAGACGAAATCAGTACGACGATTGGCCTCAAAGCACAACATACACAATCTTATACTTAAGAGCATTTTCAAAGACAAAGTAAAATAACCTTAACTTCGGAAAATCATAACTTTCAATTCCGATATCAAAAAATATCATACTTTATGGCGACAGAAAACTTTCAACATAAGCTACAAGTTTCATGAAGATCATTTTCTCAAATTTGGCCTAAAGCAAAAAGTCAACTCTCATCCCCAAAAAATCAAACTTTCTTATTTCTTCAATTCTCGCACTCTTTCTCTTTATTTCTTGATTTTTTAACTTCCATTTCAATCAACTCATTCACTTTACTCTCATAACCCATACAAAGCTACTCAAACATCAAAGGTATCAAAACTAATTAATTCTTTTTCTCATTAATTTTCCTTAAGGCACAATAACATCTATAACACAATTCATATACAAAAACACCCATTTCATTTTATTTTAATATTTCTAATTTTTGCTAAAAATTCGGGGTCCAACAGTTCATGCTCTCACTTCGTTGCGTGGTCATCATGTCTGCACAAAATATTTTGCGCCCATGAACCAAAGGCCATTTTTCCTTTATGCCATACAAACGTTTCAACCAGTCATTATCTTGAAGTTCATATTTTTCCAACATCTTCGTCCATGCAAGGAAAAAATCTTCTTCTTCTTCATACTCATACATGCATACGCTAAAATCCCTTGCAAACTCTTTAAACTTAGAAAATATACCACTCAAATGTATGGCAGCATTTTGATAAATGTGCCAAATACACAGTCGATGATGAGTATTTGGCCATGTTGACGCTAATGCCTTTGCGATTGTTGCATCTTGATCGGTAAGAATAGTGATAGGCGTTTTCTTAGACATCGCTCTCTGAAATGTCTCAAACAGCTACTCAAGTGTAAGAGCAGTTTCATCATAGAGGAGTGCGCCACCAAAAAGTGTTGTTTGCTTATGATGGTTGACACCGACAAACAAAGCAAGTGGACGACCCTCACCATTCTTGATACAGAAACCCCAAGAAAACAAGGTTCTTGAAACCCCCTAATCCTATTGAATCAAAACCCCAATCTTTCTATTCTAAGAAC
>JANZLH020000047.1:127495-138114 GCA_026770325.2 Erythroxylum fimbriatum
GTTTTAACTTAAAGTTTTATTTTTAATAAAAACCACAACTAAAAACAGGAAAAAAAAAATGAAAACAAACACCTCCTTAGTTTCTATAAAACAAAGCACAAGCTTCCAAGTTAAAACTACATAGCTTAATAAGAGGATGGACTCCCGCAAGGGATCAACTTACTCGGCTCAAACGGGGATTAGTTTGGGTGTGGATAGCTTAAAGGTGCCTTCCCATAGTTGGGATTCTCATAGGATACCTCGTGGGAAACCAAAAAAAAAAGAAACAAACAAAAAAGAGAATGGACTCCGAATGTCGCAGAAATTAGCGAATTCAATACTATTTGATGTTCATATAAATAAATAAATTTATAAGGGCAATAAAATAAAATTTTACTGTGAATTATTAAATAAAATAAATGTTTTAATGAAAATAAAAAACAACAAATTAATTTTGAAGATTACTCGTTAATTAGAGGATTTAGCTTATTTCTTGTTAATATAAAAGATGGTATGAATTTAACATTGTAGAGGAATTTAAGTTGCATTAGAATAACATCTTAGACATTAAAATTTCTCCTCACCTATAGCATAAGACAATTAAGAATGCGCTTGTAGTATAAGACAAATTAGAGCGTTAACATCAAGGCGAGTTCATGGTGTAATTGCAACAATTTAAATACGCAAACTTCTCCAAACTTAACCAGAAGTTATGGATTTGACATAGTCTTCATGATTCTATATAAAGGAGACAAATCATAGGAAAAATCACAAAAATAAGATTCAAGTAAAGCAACAGGAAAAATGGCTGCGTTGAATATTGAGGTCATCTCTAGGAAAAGAATCAAACCATCACACCCTACCCCTAAACATCTTCAAACTTTCAAGCTTTCTCTTTGGGACAAAGAATTTGCTCCTACTTATGGCACTATGATTTTCTTCTACCAATCCAATACCAAACAAAATGATCATGATGAAATCCGGTCCATGTTTTTCAAAAAGTCTTATTCCCTACAGGAATCGCTCTCTGAAACACTAGTTCACTATTATCCATTAGCAGGGAAGCTCAAAGATGATTTATCAACAATTGAATGCAATGATGAAGGAGCTCATTTTGTGGAAGCTCGCATTGATTGCCAGCTTTCGACCTTCCTTGCTAAACCTGAAGCCCAGCTCTGGAAAAACTTCACTCCTGTTTTTGATCCTAAGAATATTCCCTCAGGTTGTATGTTGGTTATTCAGCTTACACTATTCAGCTGTGGAGGAATTGCTATAAGTGTGAACATATCACATAAGCTTGCAGATGGATCATCACTGTGCACGTTTGTCCAGAGTTGGGTATCAATGACGACTCAAGAAAGTGGAAAATTAGTATCACCAAATCCAAAATTTGTGGAGTCAACATTCTCGCCAACCCCAGATATGCTTAGCATGCCTAGACCATTCTTAACAGTAGGAGGGTCACTCGTGACAAAAAGGTTTGTTTTCCCTTCCTCAAAAATCGCAAAACTCAAGGAAAGTATAACCTCAGCACAGCAAAATTTGAGTGACGTTGATTTGGTGTTATCAGTAATTATGAGATGTGCTATATCTGCTTCAAGATCATTGACGAAATCTTCTGGACCATACGTTTTGTTCCAATCAGTGAATATGCGGAAAAGATTGCGACCACCGTTGCCAGAAAACACCATAGGGAACATACTTTGGTGTACTACATTAGAAATCGAGGAAGACCAACTAGAGTTTAAGGAATTGGCAGGGAAAATAAGAGAAAATTTGACCAAATTATACAGTGCTGGAAGCAACAATAGCGTCAAAGAGAATAATAAAGAACCACCAGTGATGAACATCAAAGGTCACCCTTATGGCTGCACAAGCTTGTGCGGGTTCCCAATATATGAGATGGATTTTGGTTGGGGTAAACCTTCATGGGCCGCTATTCCATTTTTGGTGTGCAGGAACCTTATTGTGCTGCAAAAAACAAAAGAAGGTAATGGTATTGAAGCTTGGATATGCCTTGATGAAAAGGAGATGGCCCAGTTCGAGAATGACGGTGAGCTTCTGTCATTTGCTTGCACCGATCTTGCTGTTCTTGCTAAGCATTCTCGTATGTGATTGATTTTGTAGGCCATTAAATGCCTTCATTTGCTGGTTCTTTTCAAGGAGTTCAGATACTCTGTCCAATATTATGGTGTTTTATTATGTCCAATCGAGCTCAGTTATTTATTTATGTGAATCCCGCATGGAACCTGTGTGGGTCCCGTAAAATAAATGGCTGAGATTCCATAAGACAGAATAAGACAGAGTAATATTAGAGAGAGAATCTGTACTCCTTTTCAAGTATCTACCACAATCAAACATGTCAGAAAAAAAGACCTTGATCAGTAAATTTTATGAAAACTTCTAAACATGAGATCAATAAGTTCATGATAAATTCATCACTTGTAACAAAGCAGATTTATAAACATACATCACGACCAGAATACTCACTAGTATATCTTTAAAAATATACTAAGCGCTTCAAAAATGTTTTGATAATATTTAACAAATACTTTGACATGAATTTGTTAGAAGGAAAATTATTGAAAAATATATTTTAAATTACTTATCAAAATTAGTGATGTTTTAAATTTTAATTTATATATGTGGCAACTTTACAATACATCACTCTTCATATATTTTTTAATGTATGGTTACATCTATATATGACGTACGGATGTCTAAATATAATTGATTGTGACGAGAGGTTGAAAACCTCGCTATGGTATTTTAGGCTGAATTTACCGTCTTGGCGGATAGCCACACCAAGAATACAGAAATACTTGCAATCTCAAGGAATACACTATAAGGGTATAAGAGATATATTAACAGCAAACTGATAAGGAAATGCTTTTTGTATTTTATGCTTAATAAATGATGAGAGCTTAGGCGCCTTATTTATATTCTTACAAAAAGAGGTAACTGTTAGAAAGGCTAACTCATTTCTAAAAGCTTTCTAATATGGTATTAGAGCTTGTTTGTTTCGATGGTTTGGAGCGGTGTGCCTTGTTTTTTTTTCCTTTGCCCAATATTCCCATCAAATGTTCAGCCCTGATTTAGGCTGAGGGGAGTGTGTCAGGAATCCTACATCGGACAAGTATGAGAGTATTCAACAATTTATAATAGTGTGCAAACCTCCCCCTCTTAAGCTAACTTTTGGAGGAGAATTAGACCTTTCTAACAGTAACTAAAACACAACATTCAACAACGTACTAGTAAAAATTATATCAAAGTACGGGATTTGAAGAGGTCTACAAATACACAGCCTTAATTCACAATTATACACCCTTATCCTTAATTAAGAAAGATATTATTTTTGATAGACATATAGGGCAAAAAAAGGTATTTGAAAACGGTTGAAAAAACATTAGATAAATACATAAACAAATAATAGTATAAAATATCAAAAAATCAAAAATTAAAAATTAAAAATCAAAATAAAAAAGATAAAGTAAGTATATAAATAAACAAATAAGAAAGAAAAGAAAGAGATAATTAAAAATACGAATTAAACAAATCAAATACTAAATAAACAAATGTTACAAACAAAAATATCTAGTTGATTAAAAAACATAATAATTAAAAAAAAGGTTCAAAAGATTTATGAAAAGAGGACATTTTTATATTAGATCTTCTCTCTGTATCCTAGTTCGTTAAAGTTTTATATCAAAGGCCAAATTTTTAGTAAGTTCTAGTAATGTTGTATCGTTTTTTATCACCTTTCCTCAATTCAGACACACTTAAACCTACTTTAATTAACTTAAATAACTTAAGTCTTTAATGCGCTAATAAAGATTTATAACTTAGAAGAGGTAAAGATAAAACCGATTCTCCCTGGTTGTAAAAGATATTCTCTCAAAGGTTTTTAATAATACGGGAATAGATCAAAGGACAACGAAATCATTTATCTTTAGATCACGCCCATACGCCATATATAGATGTAGACATACAATGAAAAAGATACAAAGAGTGACAATATCATACCAAACTGAGATTTTTGAATTTGTCGCCTATTGAAAATTGAACACGACAATGTTGAGTAATCTTTCCTTCATTTCCTTTCCTCAAAATTTGTAATTTATAAAGCATGAGGTTGGTTCTCTGTGAGTAGATTCCACTTTTCAATCATGTAATCTGTTTACATTTTTGCAACTTCTACCATCAATAATAATGTCACAAATCTTTCCTTCTATCGTCCACCAAGTTTGAAAGATATTAAATCGGAGTCAACTTTCATGTTCATTTACACCATGTGAATCGAGAAAGCAAGTTGTCGTTATGATTGTTAGGCCCGTGAAATTTTTCATCGATAAACCTCATGGGAGCTGCATCACGAGTTTTCAACCTATATACCGTCCTAATGGTTTATTATGAAAAGAATTTTCATGTCAATTATGTTAATTTCTTATGTTAATACCAAGTTTGAATTAATCACATTGAAGTTTAAGTCTTTATGTTTGAATTAATCACCTATAAGTTGATTTCCAAAGTTTGATTTTAAATAAGCACTATAATACGTGGCATTGTTTACACTTGTAAATCGAGAAAGCAAGTTTTCGCTGTGACTCATAGGCTTATGGAATTTTTCACCAATAAGCCTCATGGGAGTTGCATGACGGGTTTCCAACCTGTATAATGTCCTAGGGGTTTATTATGTGTTGGATCATCTATAAGAGATCAAACTCATCAATGATTCAAACAAAACCCAAACATAAAACCTTAAACCAATAAAGAAGAGCATAAAAATTTATCAATGATTATAAGAATATTTTAAACATCAACAAAAAATCAACACCTCCTTTGCATTCACACAAAACCCAAACACAAATACTCGTATTATTACAGCAAAATATATGGTAGACGTTAGTTGGACAACTTACCTAGATGGACAGACAACCACAAACTACAAAGAAGAAGGATGAGGCTGGACGATTAGTGACACTCTTCAACACAAAATAGGGCTTGCGAAAAAGAAAATTTTGTATTTAATATAATACACTTGTTCAATAGTTTTGTATTTATATGTTGCATACAATGTCGTGATTGAGAATAAGAGGAAATCTTTGTTTTTGAAAGAACTAAAAATTTATATGAAAATGTAATCTTTGACTTTCATGGATTTGTAGATCAAATTGTTAAAAAAAAAGTAAGGAATGTAAGAAAGATAAAAAGCTTCAAAATATAAGAATGGAAAAGGGAAAATGAAATGTAAAGGGAGGAAAATAAACAGGGACTAGAAGCTTCTTTGACCTTTTCTTTATCCTTCATTACTAAGATGTTGATGATTGACATTTAGAATTTATTTTTACCTTACAAACAAACACAACTAAAGAAAAGACAATGTAAGAAAAACAACAATTACTGAAGTATCTAATAACATAAAAGCAAGTTTTAGAAAATAAGTCAATGTAGTTTTGGTAGTGTATGATAAGAAAATAACAATGCAAGGCCCTGTAGGGAGGTATTGAAAGCTACATGGAGATTTGAAGATACCTGCTTCAGATACTCATGGGTTAATTAATATTATCGTAGTCAAGTTGTAACTAAAATGTTGTACCTCTAATTGGATATGGCCTTTTCAAGGCTTATATTGTATTTTCACTTGTTTTACTTTTGGAAATATTAGTTAACTTCTTTAACTTAAAAAAGGAAATAGAATGACAAAATGAGTTCATAAAAAAATCAAAATTCTAGCTATAAGTATATCACTAAGCAAAACCATCAACAAATTATAAGTAGAATTGCAACTCTTTATATTAGCAAAGTTGGCATTCGTAGGTATTATAGGCAAGTAATTAGAAGTAAGATATGGTGGTATTTTGGAGGCCTTCTTATCAATAAGAAAATGAGAAACTTGCTCCTCTAATTGGTCCAGATGATCTGCAATGATATCAAAGCATTTTTTAGTTTCCTTATTATCACATTCATCTTAATTTGTACCTCGATCTTGTCCTATATAAGTTTGATTAGATTTTGGTGTTTAGGAGCGTCTATAATGTTTATTAGGTATCATATACTCCAAGTTAACATATATTCATCATTGACTTTTCTCACCATGTCCACTTTTATCACCTTAAAGTCTATGTTAAGTGTAAAAGAATCAAATGTCAATTTCGTGATGTTATTATATACAATCAAACTTCTATGATAACTCAGTTAGCAGATGCCCTAGAAAATATAGCTTATATTCATTGTTTTTCCTACTCTTTAAGTATGTTGTAAAGAAAAATCTAAGGTTTCATGATGCTTTCACCATGATATGCTTTAGATATAATAGATCACAAGGTATAACCATGTCATTCTTTTTAAATCTCCTTATAATGGAATATGTGATGACATAGTGCAAGTAATGAACAACAACATATACGATTTCCCTATATATGGACCCAGTGAGAGAATAGATGGATTTATCCTACAATATATTATATTTTAGTATTTACCTCAAGGAGATTATTTGATCATAGTTTATCCTTAGATAGGACAACTTTAGTTTGGTATAAGGATCAAAACCCATACTTCACTGCAAATTCATTAAATGACATGTTCTAGTTTTTATTTCATAGAAAAAAGCTAGCGGCACCTTTACCATTCAAGCCTAAATTTTTATGGACTTAGTTAATAAAACTTTTGAAGCTATTTTATTATAGTACAACTCTTCCATTCTAAAGAATTTAGTCCATCGTTTTGCTTGACCATCATAATGAAATAACACGTATTTTAAGGAAAAATGGATGGGGAGCATTTAAAGGAAAAACATTGAACATTTATAGAAAATGGCGGGTATTTGAAAATAGATGGGATAAGAAAGCTATAACATAAGAGATCACTAATATTAAGCACTAAAATGGGCAAAGGTAGGTGAGTTTCTACCACACTAAAGAGAAAAGAAAATTTATTAAATATTTCGTATAAAAATAGATGGAAAAGGATAACTCATCAGAATACCATATGTGTATAAAAATGTGTATCACTTTTAGTTTAATATGTAAATACCACAATTAAGTACAAACAATATCATGACTCCATCAAAACAAAAAAAAAACCCCTTGACTATTGTTTTTAAGTAATACAAAATAGTATCTATTATCCCAACTTTTTAAGTAATATTTAAAGTTGTCAATTATTTTAACCATAAATTAACTTCCTTGACAGTTGTTTAACCAAGTCTCACTAATATCCTTAAGAGACATTTCTCTTTTTTAGTAAAACAAGATATGATATCCCTAAACAATTCATAGGCAACAATTCATCTCTACCTAACAACAAAACCACTATATTTCTTTCCATTATTCACCAACATAAACACGTTCAAGCTAATAATGAATAAACCAAAGCTTAAAAAAGACATAATACTTACAGAAAAATGAACCAACCGATGTTCATATAACCATTTAACAACAAAATTTCTCACAGAAAAAAATAAACTTAAAAGCTCCTAGATGGACGACTAACCTCAACTTAACTGAAGACGATGGAAGCTAGACGAGAGCAAAGCATAGATGACAAAGGTTGGATGGTGGAAGAGAGAAGACCAACAACAATAAAGAAGAAAACAAGGAAAAAACGATGCAGGGGAGAGGAAAGGGGTCTTCGGGTGGTTTAACATCAAACAAAAACGACATTGTTTGGTGTTAAACCAAATGATGTCGTTTTCTTTTCATTAAAAACGTTGAGGCCAAAGATCTAAGGACGACGTTTAACTTTAAATTTTACCGACGGAATACACTTTCTGTAGGTAATTTGTGTATTCCGTTGGTAATTTACTGATGATCATTTATTCTATCGATCAACAAAATTGCAAGGATAATTTTCCTCTACCTCTATCGACAATATTTTGTCCATCGCAAATAACAATTTTTGACAATTTTATCAATGAATAATCAAATTCTATCTCTAATTTAATACGAGAATTTTTTTATTGGTAAGTTATAATTTTCTTGTGATGTTTAGAGTAATAAACCCTATATTGTTCACTCAACTACGTCCATATAGTTCATACTATATCTAATAATTATCAATTGAGCTACCCTTGATTAGAATAGGTCATAAATAGTATCAAAATATAAAAATCCATATATGAGATACTTGGGTGATATTAAGTCCTTGATCACTTATACAATCATTACAATGAGAATTTCTATAAACATACAAGTAACGTTCCAAATGAAATTCTTATATGGTATGAACTTGTCCTCTAATAAGCGTTAAAATATTTTCTAAGTATCTTCATATTTTAGTCTTATAAGATCGACTACTTCCTTTATAAGGAATAAATATAAAATGTGCTAGTCTTTTTACTCTCTATAAATATTCAATCTTAATAAAACAATGATTATAAAAATTAGGAATAATAGATAAATGCAATAAATCCCATAATAAGATTAAGAACACCTTCAAATAATTATGTCATTAAACTACAAACAATCCATTGGTTAAAGGGCATATACCGACTATCTCTCACTTACACTAAATCAATCATTTAAGTTTCTTAAATTGTATCACCATATAATGATTTAATGATTATGCTACTGTTAGGAAAATGGTCTAGTGAGAGAAATTTATAAGATTGTCTATAATGAGCATTTGCTTAAATCTTACACTTTCATCTTAATTATCATCATAATTAAGAAATATTGACTAAATACATACTTGGATTTTTTATAAAAACTTAGCTCATTTTGCATGCCCAATGGCTCTTATATTCTATAGTGCATTACTATCATGAACAATGTAAGGAACTATACCAAGTTCATTAAAGGACTTATTGATCCAAATAATTATTTCTACTAAATGAAAAATATTTTATAGTTTGACTAGCAATTAATGCTATATAGAATCTTTCCAATCTTAAAATAATATTGTACTTTTAAGTAAAATATACTTTAATTATGATTTACTTCTAAGTTATTAGTCTTGTAGCATTGAACTCAAATGTTAACTCATGCGTAGATTAATGAATATTTTTAATACTTCATAAGTATCAAATATCTCAAACACTAAACACTTTTAGTTCATTATCTACATACTTGGACTAAAATAGGTAAACAACTTCCATATTTATCTCATTACGTCTAATTCCCATAATTGAGCTATCACCTTTTCACATCCAACATGAATTTTTCTTGAACAATTATAGATTCAACAATTAAAAATATCAATTATCATTCTCTATAAATAATGTCTCCACATGCTCCCACTAAAGAGAACATCTATACTCTCACTAACATTTTTATAGACATGATAAATTCATAATAATATTTGAAACAAACTCTTTGAATTTATCATAAATGTGAATCTTTCAATATATTGTATCATTTCAACTATAAATCAAATGTATCAATAAAAGAAATAGATTTAATTGGACGTATTATCACAAGATATGATCTTTTCAAACTTCATTTTACTCCCTCAACTTATCTTTAGAGCAGTTCTCCTAAAAGTATTAATTGAAATAAATAATTTGTTTAATGAGTTGTAAGATTATACTCAAACTTTTAGATGTCTCATAACCTTCAATTATTGAACTTAGTTCCAAACCTATTGGATAATGC
Source organism: Erythroxylum fimbriatum (assembly GCA_026770325.2). Taxonomy (NCBI): domain Eukaryota; kingdom Viridiplantae; phylum Streptophyta; class Magnoliopsida; order Malpighiales; family Erythroxylaceae; genus Erythroxylum; species Erythroxylum fimbriatum. The sequence continues at coordinate 137,065 of JANZLH020000047.1, forward strand.
ATACTTCAACTAAGCATCATATCCTAGAATCGTTAAGTTTGACTCTTTTTAAGTCTTATCATTTTATATAATATGAAATCTTGCTAATTGATTTAATTGAAACATCCGAAGCTAAGTAATAGTAATATGCTTAGCTATAAAAGAAATAAATATTGCATCATACAATATCACATATTGTATATTCCTCTTACACAAATACATACTCTCGTAGAGATATTCACTAAAAAATCTCATTCTTTAGAATTAAAAAAATTAAATCTCTCCACATATCTCGTCAAAGTGTTTCAATATTTTTAATGCTTAATTTTTACTTAAATTTAAATAATTTGAACTTTTTAACATTTTAAATCAATATTTTATATAATACATATGATTGTATCACATAAAACCATTAGTAAATTTAATTAAATATAAGTATTATTCATTTATCAGTTATTATTATATCCAACACATCAGATGTATAAGATTTGACAATTTACTACTATCACCTTCCTTTTACTAAAGGTTAACTTTGTTATTACCAACTTAACAAGATAATTGTGGTAGATGAACGTAGGGTTCAAGGTAAACTATCCAAATTCTTTTATTCAACGATATTGATATCTATCTGGAGGAGGTGGGGTTGGGGCTTTAATAACAAATTGCAAGCCAATTGGGTTGTCCCGTGGTGGAGTTGCACATGTTAATTAGGCAAAAGTCATTGTGTGGCCCATTCCCCAAGTGACACACTGCCATTGCCAGGGTCATTAAAATCACACACGCGCCATGCGTGCCGTTCACTGCACGATAGGAGCGCGGGGTTGTGGCACATCCCGACGTTGACTAGTAACGAGGCATTGGTGTTATTCTTTAATGGGGTCAAATTTAGAGTGAGATCTAAAGAAAAATGGAAATATTTTTAATGTGGTTAAATTTAGTAATAATTAAAAATTTTAATCAATTTTTAAAATTTTAATATATATATTTTCAGTTTTTAACTTTATGTTTCAATTTATTTTAATAACACTTGTTATTAAAAACTGATCAATTAACTAATTAATTAATTAATTT
>JANZLH020000047.1:171081-184423 GCA_026770325.2 Erythroxylum fimbriatum
GAGTATTCTAAGTGGGATTAAACTTTAATCCCACTTAGAATACTCCTATGTACATTATCCAACACCCTAATAAAGGATTACAACTTAAAATTATCTTACTTATTCACTTAATAACTCCAAAGAAGCTCACTCACATAAATATGAGACATTAATGCTTAAATGATTGAAAAACACTTAGAAATGTGTGTAAAATACACCAAAATGCTTCTTGATGCTAAAAACAATGAGAAAATATATATTTATAATGTTTTGTGATCCTTCCTAGCCATTGGAGCTAAGAGCTAGATGTTATATGGTTATTTGCAAAGCACTAGTCGATTAATATAAGCATACTACTCAACCAATATGCATTAAAGATACCAGATTCACTAGCTATTAGAACATTAATCAACCAGCAGCCATATTAATCGGCCAATGTGCCAATACATCTACCAATGTTATAAAAAACTCATGGTATATCAAATTTAACAACTTTAACATATATTGGTTGACTATTGACCCATATAGTTAGACCAATCAGCTAAAAAATTATGATTTTAACAATTTCAAATGCTCAAAGCTATTTTTTAATCCAATTATGATTTAATCACTTTAAATGTTTACTAAAGAGTGTTTAAAAGATCAATAGATTTTAAAAATAAAATCAAAAGTTTCAATGCCTCGCGAGGAATGTAAAGACTTACGCAATAAAGTGAAATAAAATGTTTATGTATAGTAAACCTTTTAGAGTATCAAATTAACAAAGTGAGATTACAATTAATATTACAAACTAAAGAATGATCTTAATAAGCCTTTATCTTCTTTTTTTTCTTAGTTTGATCTTATTTTGACAGTTGTAAACTTCAATTTCTCTTTATCAACTTCATAAGCGATCTTCTTGAGTTTTCTTATATTGCTTTTCAATAAAATAATAAGCTCATTAATATTAATTATACCTTATTATCATAAAAAAATACTTAGTGTATTGACAAATGCCTCTAGGAGTTCTGTGTTGGATATGACAAAAATGAAAGAAGTTTCAAAATAAAGATTTACAAACCAGATCACAGTTGCTTCACAACTAACAATCCTAAATTGGTTTATGCAAGTTCTTAATAAGACATTTCAAGGATATATTTATTAAAAATCCTAATATCTCAACCCAAAAAAGGTTTTAAAAATACATAGAGAAACTTAATAATTATGTTAACTCAAGCATATGCAGAAAGCAAAAAGGAGATTGAGAAAGAGAGGGGAATAAATTATATTAATGAATATACCAAGCTACAAGGACACATACATGAGTTGAAGTTAATTAACCTCAGATTAACTGTGGAGTTACAACTATTAAGGAATTATGACACTTCCTTTGCTACGGGTAATGATAGATGCAAATTTCATTATTTTATTCATACTTTATTGTATTTTATTGCAATTTAAAATACATTTGTTCTAATTCCATAACAAGAAGATTGAGGCATTTGAGACTTATGTTTGTGATAAATGGCTACTTTCTTAAGACAAAGTTGCAAAGCTAATTGTTAAGTGTATTTAGTAAGGATGGTGATTTAGGAATGTATCCATTGACTTGGGCTATTAAAGAGGTAGAAAACACAAATTCATAGAGTTAGTTCATGAATCTCCTAGCATATAATTTGGAATTGGATGGTGGTGAAGGACTTACAATCATATATGAGATGTACAAGGTATCTTCAAGTGTATGTAGTTATAATTGATTTGATTATATTATTAAAGATTAACTAATATTTTTTCAATTGGATTAAGGATTAGTCAAAGTTGTAAAGGAGACTTTAACAAGTGCAACTCACCAAATGTGTTCCAAACATATATATCACAATTGGCATGGGAATTGGAAGGGAAAAGATCTCAAAAAATAGTTTGGAATTATGCATAGTCCACTTATGTCAAAGATTTCAATAAGCAAATAAAGAGGTTTGACAAAAAAATTCATGAATGTGCTTAAGCTATACTTTAATATCTTAAAGAGTGGTGGAGAAGGTGTTACTAATCCTTTGAATCCAAATGCTCAATAGTTGATAATAATATAAATGAAGCTTTTAACAGGTTGATCTTACCGGCTAGAGTCAGGCTGATAATTAACATGCTTAAAATAATTTGAATCATGGTGATGAAGATTCATGTAGTTAAGGTATATTTTATAGTTGGATGGAAGTCAAATATTACACTAATTATAGTAAAGAAGTCAGAAAAGAACAAAAATGATGCAAAGCAATGGAGAATAGCTGGAATGGAGATGATGCTTATGAAGTTTCAAAAGGTGTTCACAAACGTAATGTGAGGATTAGTAAACAATAAACATGTAGTTTTTGAGTATGAGACCTATATTGATACCTTTGCTAACATGTAATTAGTGCAATCCATCACTCAAATTAAAGGGTTGAGAAATTTATAGATTTTTGTTATAAGAAAGGTAAGGTCCTAAGTTTGTATGAACATATGTTACAACCTATTGGCAGTGAAATTTTTTGGCCTTCAGCTGATGCAGAGGTGATACATCCTATAGCTAAAAGAACAATGCCAACTAAACATAAATTACAAGAAGAGCTGATAAATATTGATTAATCGTATTTTTATTCTCATTTTTAATGCATTTTGCTTGTTTATTTAAGCATTTTTATTGATTTTGGTACTTAAGTTAGTCATATTTTATTTCTAGGTCTATTTCACTTACTTTGAGTAAAAATGAATGAATTTGGACAAGTTTGGAGTAACTTGGAGTTGTTTTGATTAAGTTATGGAGTGTATGACAATGTATATGGTCATGTTGGAGAGTTTAGAGGTGTAAGTGTTTTCTACAAAACATGTCCTTGTTGGTTGGGAACAGACTCGAATTGAGTAACGAATAGGCCATGTTGATGATGCACGCTTGTGTTTCTACACATGTTAGCTCTGGAAAGCATCGTGCATCTATTTGAAGAACTCAACCATCAACGTGTCTATGTTGGTAACTGTGTATCTCCCATAATCTGAATTTCAAATTTTAAATTGAGTGATAGAGGAGGAAGGAGCTTTAGGAAACACTAGAAGAAACCTTAGGATGACATAAAGCACGAGAAACAACCAATGAAACCCCTTCGAAATGGATTTTCATCAATTTAGAGTGAAGTCTTAAGAGATCTTAGGGATTTTAATCATGTCATCTTCGATTTTCATCTTTTTCTTTACTTTTGATGTTTTGTTTTCTGTAAGTATGAGTTAAATTCTTGTTAGTATCTGGATTAGATGAACCCTGATATAGATCTTATAGTGACTTTATTTTAATCTAATTCATTATTTCAGTTTCATTGAGATTCAATTATATGTTCTTAATTATTCTTTGGCATGTTGATTACACAATTGAAATTGAGAAATCCAAAGTAAGAATAGATCTAGCATAATTGAAAGGAGTTGCATGTAAATCTAGAGATAAGTCGGCATAAATCTTTTGAATTGTGATCAAACTTAATAGTGGAATTCATAAATCAATTAATACAATTATAAAGGTTTTAATTAGAAAGAGATTTCAATTAATCAACCTAGGATTTAAGTGTTAATAGTCTTAAGAAAGATATTGGTATAATTGAAGAATATTCACGGTCTAGTGAACTTTAGATTGAATTCATTAGTTCATGATATTATAATAAATGAAGAATGTGTTTCTAATGTTGTTTGTTGCTAGGTTGGTACCTCTGGACATGCCAATAAAAGAAAGTTTTGATATATTGATATGCGCACGTTCAAGTTATTGTTTAAACTTAGGGGAATCTAGCATCAATTCACAATAGCTACAAGTTAAAGAAACAAAAGGAGAGCATTATAGGCATAGTCATCACAAGAATAAGTTTATCAATCAAATAAAAATAAGGGAAATAATATGGAATAACTTTTTTTATGGATATGAGCTATTGGCATAACTTTTTTATGAATATGATGCCAACATAACACTTTTGCCTACATATAATTATGCATTCCAATCCAACTAAAATTTGATATTCATATGTTTACCACTTATAAATTCATATATTAGTTTCTTAATATTTATATGTAATCATATGACAAATCATTATAATATAATAGTTAAGTGCGCAATCATTACATTCCATGTAAAACAAGATTGATATTTAACATTGCAATGAAAAGTCATTTTCCAATAACATAAATAAAAATAAGAAGTACCATAAGCACAATAAATCCTATTATAATATTTAAAATTATAAACTTCATCTTATTTTTGTCATTTTCCAACAAATTTATATCTTGCTCCATAAGCTTCATTTACTCCTTCAACTCTTTGGTTGTGCTTGTTTTAATAATACCTGTTCCAATAGTATTTGTTTCAACTGTCTTCTTCAATATTGATACTTCTGTCCTCAATTTTTGAATCACTTCAACTGCTCTCTCGTAAATTTGCCATCATACCATTTAAAAAAGTTGCATCTCCAAACCTAAAATTTTTTATTTCATTATAGAGACATCAAACATAAGAGTTATAAATAATAAAAAATATATTCTCACTGGATAATTGGAACACCCATAAAATCTCTGACCATGATTATAATCACTTTATAAAGTCCTTAACATAGAATTTGGTTCAGCCGGATTCTGCTGAAGTTGACCATCATCGTTCTGATCCATAGTTTGTGCGATTCTGACTATAAGATTCTTGCAAAACAGATGAAGGCACGTCGGGGGTTGTTTCCCGGGAGGCCCCTCCGACGCTCAAGTTAGTATTCTGGTAGGGTTTTTGCCGCTGTAATCAGAGAACAATGAGGTTGTAATGTCATACCTGTATTATGGTAGAATAATACCTTATATATGCTGCGGATGCTAGGTTTACGTAGATCATTGTGTTTGCATGGGAGTCTGCCATCCGATGGGCCAAACGGGCTGGGGTAGTGGGGCTGTCGACATCCGGGCCTAGGGGTTGGGCCGGTCAAAGCCGGTCCAACCGACCCGACCAGAATTCAACCTACAATATCAAACCACTTTTTCAGCATTTGTATTAGCAGAAGATGAGAATTCCGTAGGTTTAGGAGTTGTCGTTGTAATAATCATAATAATGACATATATACTCCAGCAAAGAATTTTTACATGGAATAAGAGGAAGAGCTACTAAATTTAACAACTTTGATCTATGTATAGATGTATGGATCTCTACTCCTCTAAATCAAACTCAGAAAATTATTTACTCGAAACAATTAAATTTCTTAAACTTATTAATAAAGACATCCTCAACTTAATTTAGTGCTTCAAGCCACAATTCTCACAAAAAAAGAAGTAATGTTAATATAAACTTTCACTAAATCAAGAAAAAAAAATGATGCATCGACAAATGAAAGTTTGAGAGAAATATTAATATAAACTCTCGTTAAATTAAGATTGCTCAAAAACTGATGTATCCACAAATGGAAATATAATAATTTTCAAGTTGCCATCTTTATTTGATGAGAAAGGAATCAATCTTTAACATGATCATAGAACACAGTTATCATTTCTCAATTGACTTATGATGAAGTGTGTAAATCGGAACAAAAAGGAAAGCCAATTAAAGGTTCAAACACCAGCCCAAACCTAGGTAGCTTCAAACATCAATAGTTGAAAGCCAAGCTCTTAACATTAACTAATACCAATTCTAAAACCGATTATTATCATTTATTATGTTTTTTATATCTATAATATAGGGGAGATTTAAGTTATTATAATACATAGAATCAAAACTCATCTAATTCCTAGAAATGTTCTATTTTTTTGGTTGATTGAATGAGCATATGAGAAATCTGAGGGTGTTGTCTCGTCTGAAGAGGGTCATGAGAATAGTGGAGAAGAAAATTAAGTACTCTTAAGCAAGAACTCTCCAACAGGAAGAAAAGGGCAAGCTACTAAAAGAAGTTAGGAAAAAGCTCCTACGTTAGTGGGAGCTACATTATAAGTGGGCATATCCTTTTGTAAATTTTTCATAAAATAAAGCAAAAATTGCAAAGTCTAGTATAAGAGATATCTTATAGTGTTCAGAATAGAAAAACTGCAAAGGCAGATGACAGTGCTAAAGAGGGAGAAAGAAGATGGAAACGATGAAAAACAAGAAAGAAGGTGGCATGCTAGACAACGAGGGTCGAAAGCATGACTGACAAATAAGAGAGGACGGTTATCTACGTTCAATAAGAGGGGACAATGAAGATGGAGGAAAGATTTGTTATTTTAGGTTAGGGATTTTAAAATTGAGGAAGATTTTTTTTATTTTAATTCAATTAAGAAAATTATTTTATTAATTATTAAATTATGATTAGGTTGAGATTGTGGGCCCAAATTAAAAAATATAAAATTATAAAAGGTCAAGCATTTGTTGGGTTTTCGTAGGATTTAACTTTAATGTTTTTGAAAAGTTCAATTTTAATTTAAATACTATAAAGCGTTAAGGCCTAACTTATATTGAAGTATAAACTTTAGAATTATATTTTCCCTTTTTGTCTTAAATTAAATTAATTTTGGTCAAGTTTAAGAATTAGGTTAAATCATTATGTTAATATCAATTGGTTAATCCATATAAGATATTCATGGAACGTGTGTTTCTAAATAAATTTAATGAAAGTCTAAAAAAATGAACTTTATTAAAAAATTATAAATCACAACTTTTATTAATTTCAAATGTTAGATTTATTTTAAATGTTAGATTCATCCGTCTCTTTTATTTAAGGATGACAATTTTTGTCCAATCAGAAGTCAATGACTCAACTTGAGTTAATAGAGTTTTGAGCTAGTTCAAGCTTCCTTTTTAATTTTCAAACCTTGGGTTGAATTTAGGCTTGGAGTGCTTCGTTTGGCTCAACCCAAGTTTGAATATGTCAAGTAAGTAAAACGACGTGGTTTTACTCAATAAATTAAAAACTTAATTAAAATTAATTTAGACCCTATCTAATTTTGGGCTGAGCCCGAATCTGAACATAACTTTTTGAACCGGCCCAATACCAAGCCACTTTTACCCAACAGAAAAATAAGTGAACACGCGTCAACAGGGACAAGATTTCACTGAAAAGAAGGGTGGATGCACACGTAGATTCCATGGCAAATTGAAAGAAGAACAAACCCATTTGGGAGGAAGTGAAATACGTGTATGTGTTAACATTTGGAGTCTGAGTGAAGAAGAAGAAGATGTTGTTTCAAGTGGCAGGGCAAGGTGCGCGTCCCACCTTCTTCGAGATGGCGGCAGCCCAGCAACTCCCGGCCAGCCTCCGAGCTGCTCTAACATACTCCATCGGCGTAATCTTTAATATTCCATCACTTTATATGTGCATTTAGCTAACTTGCGCATGCTTATACATACTTATATCCAAAGATTGTCTGTTTTTCGACTTATTCACGACTTTTCTAGTGATATGTGATAGGAAAGTTTTATATATTTGATACCCTTCAGAGATTTCATTTGAGTTTGTCTAAATTTCCTCACTTTCTGCTTTAATTTGGAAGATTCTTGGCTTTAGTGTGAATGTTGGCTCTATTTGTTGGTTCTAATTGTTCCAGTGTAATTAACGCGAAGTTTCTGGCTTTCTTAATTGCTGGAGGATATTTAAAAAGACAGTTTGCATGTTCTAGATTTGATGGTTTTTAAACTAGTTTCCAAATTATATCTTAATTAATGTTGCTTATGTTGTTCAAGGTGCTGGCGTTAAGAAGGCCTTTCCTTCATAAGGTATTAGACTATGAAGATGAATTCTTTGCCTTGCTCATGCTTATTCTCGAGGCTCATAGCTTAAGAACTACAGGTTTCCTTACTCCTTTCTTCTTGCTTTTGTTCCCTATTTTTGGTATCTTCCATTGCTGCCAATTCTGTTTGTGAAATTGTATTTGTGTGCTGGATTACTCAACTTTTGGTCGTATCTTGATGTTATTTCTGTTTTTACGGAGTTGTTATGAATGTCTTTTTGATTATCGCATCCTTGGATTACAGCATAGCTAGTGCCTGATATCTCTCCCAATCAAGGTGAACCAATGTCTTCTATATATGATTGCTAATGTATTCTATGAATGGAATATACTTGATATTAACATTAGCAGCTGTACTCATGTGATATATATATTATTTTTTCTACTTTCACCTTTATCTTGTACTGGCTGCTTTCTGCAGTCTGCTTCTCAAATTATACGTTTTTCATAATGCTATCTGAAACATCTTAATCAAACCAAACTTTGGATCTTTGAATTAGAAATTTTGGTTTGGACCTTCTTTCTTGTGGTTGTTTCTTATACATTTTTTCCTCATCAGATGCTTCCTTTTCTGAACATCTTTATGGAATGCGGAGAAGAGCAGTGAAGATAAGTGTAAAAAAGGATAATACTCATTTGAACTCTGGGGACGAAATTGAGCATTCTGGGTTACAAAAACGCCAAAGAGTTCTTTCAGTTGTATTTCTGGTACTGAGCACTACTTTTATTTAACTATTGTTGTATCTTAAGAAATTTGCACTTCATTTCATTGACTTTGCAATGATGTCTAGATTGTCTGGAATAGTAAGACTAGTTACAAAGCATGTTTACCAAGAATTGACCTGCATTCTTCATAATTATCCATCAATCAACGAGGAACTTCTAAAATTTTCTTTTCGACCATAGATCAATGGAGGTTAATGATTTCTGAACTTGATTTTCTTGATCAGGTGGTGTTACCTTATTTTAAGTCAAAGTTGCATTCCATATATAATAGAGAAAGGGAAGCTATGCTACAGGCAAGTTTGTGGGGGAATAGTGATGAATTGATTGGGGAATCTGATTATTTTAATGGAGCGGAGACATCTCCTCTTTCCAGAGAAAACTCAAATACAGAAGCAACAGTAAGAACACGCTTGATGAAGAAAATTCAGAAAGTTATATATGCTTGCTACCCATGGCTACATGCCAGTAGTGAAGGTAGGTGCAACCCTGCATCCTTTTCTGTCTCTAGTTCTGATGATATTGGTTACCTTTTACCTTAAATACTCAGTTGACATCTAGGAAGTGAAGAAGAGCTTGTCACAGAGAAATATGAATAACAGTTATCTATCAAGCCTTTGCTTTCCTGGTTGATAGTTAGTGTTACACACTTATCTTCCTCTTTTACTCAATATTCAGCAGTCCTCACGTTACCAGTCTCTGAGGCTAAAAGTATGCACTATAAAATGTTGGAATTTGCTTGACATCATCCTTCAATATTAGTTATCACTTTATTTATGTATTTCTGCCAATTCATTAAGCAAGAAGGGTCTTTCTTGTAGCCATGTGGACCCATTGCTACCACCTCTTTACTTCCAAATGTCTTGCTGGTTCTGCTAATGATCTTTGCCAACCTAGGTTCATCTAATCGGTTTTGTAATGCAGGATTGTCCTTCACTTATCAGCTCTTATATCTACTGGATGCTACTGGATTTTATTCCCTAGGACTACAGGTGCTTGGAATTCATGTTTGTCGAGCTACAGGGCAGGAAATGGTATCAATTTATGGCAAAGTTGGAAATTGGTTGGTCATATAACAATGCACACACACTGAAACACACATCACTAAGCATTTTTTTTTTCAGCTGATGTTTGTTCTGCTCTGCGTCTTGTTGTGCAACAAATTAAATCGCCAAGTGCTTTTTCTGAGTTCTGTCTTATAAATGGATGATTTTATGCAAGAATTAAACCGTGGTAGGATGTGATATTTGATTGGGAACTGGACCTGTGGAATTAAGAACAATTGTAGGATCAATTCTATGGATCTCTTTTTCCTTTTATATATTGCTCTACTCTGCATCTTGATATACAACATATTAAATCTTCAAGCTCTTGTTCTAAGCTTTGCACATGGGTGATTTTATGCAAGAATAAACCGTGGTAGGATTTGGCATTTGATGAGGGCTTGGACCTGTGAAATTGGGAACAAATGTAGAATCAATTCTATAGACCTCTCTTTCTTTTATGTACCTATTCAATGTTTATTGAGAAGGGATAACTGTTTCTAGATAAAATTGAATTTGAAAATTGACTTTTTGCTATTTTCTTAAAAAAAAAGCTTAATTGCTTTATATCTTTCTGTATATCAATGGAACTTTGTATGTTGCTGATGAGTGATTGCATGGGGCAACTTCCAATTATAACATCAGTTGATTATTCTTTATATATCTTAATTTTTGCTTTCACGGACAATTTAGTGTATTTTAGGATTGTGTATAATTGCTTATGATGTCAAGGTAGATGGATTCTTCTTCAAGAATTTCAAAGATTAGAAGCCGTGAACGTGAAAGACTTCGTGGTCCTCCATGGCTTAAGGTATTATTCGGATTTTTTGTTGAGTTCATAACAACCCCTCTCTTATATCATTTTGTTAGACAATTTACAATTTCCTTTCCAGATTTTCCCTCTAAATAACATAATGATACACTTTCGAAAATTGTGACAGGCATTACAAGGAGCATTGCTGAGATGTACCTATGCTGTACTTGACTATGCACAAACTGGCTTAATTGCGTCAGTATTCATCTTTAAAGTGAGTATGGTTCATATGCTCATGTTTTGTGTTTCTGATTGAGCAGTAACCTGCCTTCCAAAGACATGATATGGAAGTCTGATTTCCATTACGCTTCTTTCTTGTATCGCATGCTGATTAATACTGATGTACCACATCAACATTTTCCATTTGTTAACAACGAAGAGCTTCTCTTGTAATAAAGTTATAAAGAAAGCTTTCCCTTATATTGATACGTGAGTAGCATCATTTTCAGGGACATAAAAAAGAGTTACTTACCCAAGAATGGGAAAATATTTCTGGAATTACAAGTCTGTTTTTTGTATCGTAGCCCTGCTGGAACAATTTTTGGGTCCTTCTAATGTTTGCATACTTGCATTGAATTTTGTTTCACGTGTTAAAATTCTTAACCTTTCCTAATTTGTCTTTATGCTTTTGTAATATACTTGTTGAATTAAAGAAAGCAAAGGGGGGACAATAAAGTTGTTTAAGTTTGAATAAAGCTTATCCATAAAAGTAAAATTTTTGTGTTATTTGGCGCTGACAAATTCTTAATGTGAATTATATAGATGATGGAATGGTGGTATCAATCTGCTGAGGAAAGGATGTCAGCTCCAACAGTGTACCCTCCACCACCACCACCTCCACCTCCAAAGGTAAAGAGGAATCAATTTCCATCTTAAATTCTCTCTGGCACCCATTGTATGGAAGCATCTTCTGGTCACAGAAAATTCATCAATAATTATGCATTGTGATCTTAAGAGTGCTTCTTCAAATAGGTATAATATGGGAAAATACAATGTGTTAATGATATGTATACATGTATATGTTCCTGTCAAAGGATAACTATAAACAGTTTCTTAGTATTTTGCGTACTAATTTTTGAGTAATAGATCTTATCAAATGTGGGAAACTAATAATTTGAAAAATGATATGTTGGTATCTGGATTGTATAATCAAACATATATACTTTCTTTATTGCCAAACAGGTGGCCAAAGAAGGGATTCCACTGCCCCCTGATAAAACCATCTGCCCTTTGTGCTCACAGAAGCGTGCAAATCCTTCTGTAGTTACTGTTTCAGGCTTTGTCTTCTGTTATGCTTGCATATTTAAATATGTAACTCAGGTGAGTCATTAACATCTACTTCATATTGGCCTTTTTGCGAAAAGTTTGTGGTTTATACCTGTAACTAGAAAACTGATAAAATATGCTATTTGCTAACATAAACAAGCTTTACTTGACGAATTATTAAAACCACCCTTTATGATCCTTTAGGAAAAGGAAAAATAGGATATAATATTTTCGTATTTTAGGGGAGGATTTGAAGCATATAGGGAATTCCTAGGGGAACCTCAGATGTTTGTTTTATGTGTCTAATACTCCTATGTGGTGCATTGGAACGTCAACAGTTAATGTTTCTCTTATCCCTCTGTATATCCGTATGTGTCGTAAGACCTACCTCAGTTGTAATACTATTAAAATATGAATTAAGCTAGGAACAAATTCTCCAAGTGAAGTTGGAGAAGAATACGTTTTGCATGAGTAGAGTTCTCTATTCTTTATCACTTTCCGTGCTTCTATTCCGGAGTTGTGTATTCGTTCTCTTCATAATCGTGCTTCACTCCAATACTTTACCAGTACAACCGGTGCCCTGTTACTTTGATGCCAGCGGCTGTTGACCAGATAAGGAGGCTCTTCCATGATATGTAGACACTTTGTTGGATACTACAAGGTATAAGCAGCGTATTTTTGCTAGGATCTATAAACCAAATTAAACCAGGTAATTATGCAGCATAGCTGATTATAAGCCAAGCATAGAATAGTTTACTCATTTTCTATACGAAATACGATGACTGAAAGACGATGTGAAGTGGCCTCGGGGTTATCAAAGTTCTACCATCTTCAATGGATGCCTACTGATTTGAATTTGTATCTTGACAAGGTTTATGGATTTTTCTCATTTCTTTCTAGTTTGATGTGTAAATAAGCTAAGCTACAGTCTTTGCCTTTGTTTCGTTGCATCCATATGCAAGTGCCTGTGTTTTAGGCTAAACAAAAGAGATGCACATGAGAGAGGTGTACTGAGGCAAGGCAAATGTTGCGGCTCCAAATAAACCTTGTAAAAACACCACATTCCTGTATTATGGGAAAAGAAATATAGGAGTTTTGTCGTGTTGGATCTGTATATACAGTGAATAGAATTTTTTGTAAAAATGACACATAGGATAACATACGACATTCTTTTATAATATTATCGTGTAGGATTGTAATTTGATATAATCCTTTTTTAAAAGATATATACAGAAAAATATTCGTTTATTAAGACTTTATTTGAAATTTATAGTCACCAACGTGTGTTAAGGAAATAATTAGAGTACGGTAACTGAAAATTGAAGCAGAGTTAATGATTTCTATGGTCACATCCCCTTAATCCTATTAACCTATAGGTGTTGAAAACATCCAATCAAGATTTTTAGAAACATAATTAATGTTTTTCAATTTTCCATATTAAATATGGTTCTTTAACTAATGTTTGCAAATTTTGGAATCCTTTGATTTTACGTTTATTTTTTTACTGTGGTTTTCAGGTTTTTATTTCTTGTTTTTATTTTTACTTTTTAAACAAAAACAAAATTCTGTTTGATTTTTGATGTCAATGTAATTATATTTTAACTATTTATAATAATTAAATATTAGATCAAATTTAAAGATACATTAATCTTATAAATTAAATTAAATTATTTTATTGTATCTTAATCTCTTATACGATATTTATCAACAAAATTATTATATTTATTAAAATGAATAGTTAGTTAATTATTTATTTATAAATTAATATTTTTTTATTAATATATTTTTAAATTAT
>JANZLH020000047.1:184523-194940 GCA_026770325.2 Erythroxylum fimbriatum
GATAAACAAGGCGACTTATCAGTACCGAGCAAGGACAAGTCGACTTACACATGGTACAAGTCGACTTATCACTTACATGGCGAGGTAACTCAACTACTTCCCACTTTTGTGCTAACATCCTCACTCTGCAGTTCACTTAAAACATTAGCAAAAAATACTTCCTCCAAGGAATCATTAGTTAATGGGTTCATTGCCAGTTCAAACCCAGTGCATGCATCATCAATAACAACGTCAAGCATGTTCACTCCTAGGAGTGAATAGACCTCATGGGGGTGTTTCATAGCCTCATACATATTAAAGCTCACTTGCTGATCTCCTACCTCCATGGTGATCTTACCTTCCTTTATACTAATCATAGTACTAGCAGTCCTTAGGAAGGGTCGACCGAGAATCAAGGAAGTGCCCTGCATAACTTTAGAAGACATGTCAAGCACATAAAAATTAGCTGGAAAAACCAAACCCTTGACCAGGACCAAAATGTCTTCTATAATCCCCACTGGATGCCTAAAAGATCTATCAGCCAATTGCAACATGACAGATGTGGGCTTTAGACTCTTAACTCCTAATGATTGATAAACAGACTTAGGCATCACATTGATTGCTGCCCCCAGATCTAAAAAGGCTCTTCCTATGGTAACTTTTCCTATTGTGCACAGAATGTCAAAAGTATGAGCATTCGATAAATTGATTTGAGCATGATTATGTGCTTCTGTTTAGGCAAGAGAGGAACGTTTCGTTAGTCATGTGCATGTCGACATATAGCCTTCTCCCGACTGCCCGCTGGAGGCTACGAGATCTTGAGAAATTGGATTCGTTTGGTTCACGGTATAAACTTCGGTTTATCAGTTATGTTCCACGGAACTCTCGAGCCATTTGTTTGTGCGTTGCATCTTTGAATTGTCAAGTAAATTGCATAAATTGAGTGTTCTGTATTGATGGTTAAATGGATATGCTGTGTTGATGTGATGATATTTTAACTATGAGTTTTGAGTTCGAATTGCAAATTTGACTGAGAATTTGAGAACGAAGCATTTTATGAATTCATTATGATTTTTATATGACAAATGAATATTTCAACAGTTTTGCTTATTCTTCGTTATAAACTTGTTAACCACGAGCTTTAAGCTCACCCCTTTCCGTTCCCACCTCTAGGTGTTGAGCAAGAGATGTAGTGAAAGAGAGTCAAGGCATCACTCCAAATTTGCTTATGTTGTATTTTGAGTTAGTTTTGGAAAACACAAGGCTTTAATCGCATTTGAGGATTTCTAGTTCATGTAACTTTTATCTTTTGAGATTTTGGATTATTGTTGTAATTGTAGCTTGGAATGCTTTTAGAGCTTGTAAAACTCTATTCTTTGATGTTAAGGAATTATGAATTATGTATGAATGATGTTGAGTGGAAGTATGAATTTGCGTATATATATAAGGTTGAGTTGAAATTCGGTATACTTGAGGAAGTTATCGGTTTGATATGATTATTTTGATTGTGAATTATTGTTATATATATAATATGTGTTATGGAAAAGGAATATGGAAATGGTATGAGACTTTAAGCTTCATGAATTCTTTGGATTACGCTCACGTTTGTACGACAAGCAATAATACGCATAAGTTTTATGGTTCAAGGGTTGGACTCCGAAAACAGGGCCCAACATGTTTGGTATCAGAGTAAGAAGAGATTACAAGGAACCACGCTCAAGTATGATGGTATTTTGTTAAGAGTTGGATTCCGGAAACGAGATCCAACATTTCATCTCAATCATCCATTTATGTGGGACCCACAAAATAGATGGTTGAGATGAAATGGGACAGGATAAATAGCATAGAGGATCTAAGGGGTTCTTGGGAACATGATCCTCCGTGCCATTTACCCTGTCCTAACCTTGTCTCATTTTATCTCAACCATCCATTTATGTGAGGCCCACAAAAATAGATGGTTGAGATGAAATAGGATAAGGTTGGGACAGGATAAATGGCACAGAGGATCTGAGGGGTTCTTGGGGATATGATTCTCTATTCCATTTACCCTGTCCCAACCCTGTCTCATTCAACCATCCATTTATGTGAGGCCCACAAAAATAGATGGTTGAGATGAAATGGGACAGGATAAATGGCACAGATGATCTGAGGGGTTCTTGGGGACATAATCCTCTGTGTCAATTACCCTATTCCAACCCTGTTTCATTTTATTTCAAGCATCCATTTATGTGGGCCCTACATGAATGGATGGTTGAGATGAAATAGGACAGAGTTGGAACAGGATAAATGACACAAAGGATATGAGGGGTTCTTGGAGACATGATCCTCTGTGCCATTTACCCTGTCCCAACCCTGTCTCATTTCATCTCAACCATCCATTTATGTGGGGCCTACAAAAATAAATGGTTGATATGAAATGGGACAGGATAAATGGCACAGAGGATCTGAGGGATTCTTGGAGACATGATCCTCTGTGCCATTTACCATGTCTCAATCCTGTCTCATTTCATCTCAACTATCCATTTATGTGGAGCCAAAAAATAGATTGCTGAGATGAAATGAGACAGGGTTGAGACAGGATAATTGGCACAGAGGATCTGAGGGGTTCTTGGGAACATGATCCTTTGTGCCATTTACTGTGTCCCAACCCTGTCCCATTTCATCTCAACCATCTATTTTTATGAGGACCCATAAAAATAGATGGACCCACAAAAATAGATGGTTGAGATGAAATGGGACAGGGTTGGGGTAGGATAAATGGCACAGAGGATCTGAAGGGTTCTTGGGGACATGATCCTCTGTGCCATTTACCCTGTCCCAACCTTGTTTCATTTCATCTCAACCATCCATTTATGAGAGGCCCACAAAAATAGATGGTTGAGATGAAATGAGACAGGGTTGAGACAGGATAAATGACACAGAGAATCTGAGGGGTTCTTAGGGACATTTAATTCTCTTTAAGTTGGATATTATTTTTAAGATAAAAAGATTTTCTCCATACTTATGAGAGTTGACATAATCGTTCTAATTCCTTTGTATGTAATTCCACCCGTTGAGAATCTCTATTTATTGGTTCTATCTATCTTGGCTGCATTCTAACAATATGGAGAGTAGTGCACAGTAATAAGATGAATACCATTTCATGTCAGTTGGGAAACAACATTCATCATAATGGAATTGTACCAAGAATGGATACCAATTGGCATTGGCTATTTCAATTCATATCGGTTACTATCAGCCGCTAACTAAAATTATGGTATTTATTGAGTAACAATTATAAATTACTTTAAGTATCTTATAGGTTTTGTTAAATAAAAGTGTGTAAGACTTGATGCATTTTAACACCTATATGAGTTTTGAGCCTAAGGACATTTATCACATTTGATTCTATACATTTCTTTTTATTGTGTGCTATCAAACATAGTTTGTTTATTATAAAGCTTGCTTTTGAATACATGTTGAGACTACATTTTTTATGAATTTATACATAAAGATGATAAGGGCACTTAGAATAGCAATTTTGAACCTAAATAAACCTACGATTTTGATTATTTTCATAAAAAGTAAATTAGTTGATTCATGTTGCATTGTTTTAATTTTTCTTTTTTTTTATAGAATGGGGAAGAAGTATATATATATATATAGAAAGGAAATCTTCTCTTTGATGCTCTTGTTAAAAAACAAAAGGAAAAATATAAAAAAAGAATAGAAGAGGTGATTGAAAAGAATCTTATTTTAATTAAGTTTTGGATTGATTTACGTTGAAACTTGTGTGGATAAGTTTGTACAATCTCCTTTAATTTATTTAACGTTAAAAAAAAACTTTTGTCATACCTTACATACATCATGTTACATCCTTTATCAAGTCCCTCTGATTTATGGATTATGTTTGTTTTTATTTATGGTGGAGATTTGATTGATAAGCAAACATATGAAAATAACTTCTTGTACTTTGATTTGAGAACTAATGAATCTTAAACACTTTGAGTGTATAGAGTGAAATCCACGAGAAGATGTCAAGTCTTGCTTTATTTTATTATGATGGAATTGATGAGATGCTATTTTTTTATTCTAAAAATGTGCCTTTATGAGAGTTTGTTCCGTCAGTTGTTATTTTATACTAAACTTTTAATATGTATTAGCTTTTGAGATATTTTGGGACAAGATGAAAGAACATGAGAGGTTCTTATGAGGATGATTGATGCATTGTATTGATGCATACTTAAGGATAATCATGAATTTGGGGTGTGGGAGAATTTTGATAAGATGTTATTTGGTTATATTAATTGAAATGCTCTTTTGTTTTGACTATATTTTGATGCTTAAATAAGAAAATTAATGTTTATTTTATTTTAGGAGATGACACGTGGAGATTGCATCAAATTGAAGTATTATTGGTCAAAATCACTAATTTTGGAAAAAATTAGACATATTATTGCAGTGAATAACGTAAGATCACGTCTAATGGTAGATTCATTTCAAGAGTCGAAATTCAATTAAGAAAATTTATTCCCATCCTATAATTTGGGGACTTGGATTTGTTTTAAATAGGAATATTTGCAAGATAGGAGGAGACTAGGTTTTGAACAAAAAAAGAAGACAAAAACACGTCTACTAGCTTCTCTAACATTCTCTTTCCATTTTCTTAGTAGTTTTCTCTCAATCTTTCATCTTTTCGTCTATTTTTGGTGTTACAATTAAAGTCGTGTTTGACTAAATCTAAATATTCTGATTCAAGGGAGTTCAAAACTCTAGTTATAACTTTGTGAGAGTTTGTTCTAAACTTATTTATTTTTTAATTCAAGCATTTTTTAATATTCTTATATTTCATGAATAATTAATATTGATTAACCTGAAAAATTAATTTGTTGTTGATTATTCTATAACTATCTATGAATTCAGTGATCTATAGTTGTCATGAAGGATTGGTACAAGTAGCAAATATGCTATCTATGAATTGGCATATTTATCTTAGAAGAAGCAAGAAAACTAAGTTGAATAGTTGTAGTTATCTCAATTATTTAATTTAGAGTCTAGTCTTTTTGAGTAAGCTTATTGCTATCATTTAATTGAAATAAAATGTTATCATATTTAATCAATTGATGTTAAGTTTTGGTTCGAATACTGAGTTTGAATTAATAAATTTAGGAAAATTTGAGATTTATTATGACTATCTTTATATCTTTCGGACTAACTGCTTGAATTGTGAAAATTATTCTTTTTAAACTAACGATCAATGTTTCAATTAGATGAGATCTTTCCATTGAGTTAGAGTTAAATATTTTTTAATTTCTCGCTTTTATACTAAGTTAATATATTTTGATTTCTTGTTAAATTTAGTTTATTAGTTAATTAACCATAAACTCACACTTTTTTTGTTAATTGAAATTAAGAAATTATATTTTAGTTCTTTTAGCAATAAGCTTACTCAAAAAGATAAGCTTACTCACACTCCTTTCTCGGCCCTCCTTAGAGTTGAGTCTGGCTCCGTGCCTGTCTTCAAGTATTTCTTAATAATTCCTCAACCAATCTTGGGAATAAAGATAAGCTCAGTTGAATTCTTTAATGTGATTCATAGTAGCATGACAAATCGCAAAAATAGAAAATAAAAAAATTTAGGAAATCACAGTAGTCATCACAATCTAGGAAATCACTCTAACCAGAGATTATTAATTTTAGAGACAATTCTCAAACTCATATATTAATTATTTTCTATTACAACTTAATTTATCATGAATTCTTATCCATCTATATTTTTAATTATAATCCAAATGTTACAAATTAGTGGCTTTAGTAGATTAGATCCAAGTTCAAGCAAAATTTTAAAATTAATAAACTTAAATTTATATAATTCAAATATGAATATTTTTATTTTATACTTTCAATTTAGTTTAAAATATCCAAGCGTCAACTCAATTTTCCACTATAATGTAATATAAATAATGAGAATCTCACGTAAAGACAATTGAAAAGTATATTATTTACGTAGATTATTAATATTGCATTTAAAACTCATTACTCATTATTAGTGTTTTACAAAAAAATTATTTATTTATTTTAACACATAATATAATTTAAAAGTATTTAATTTGACTAACGTTAAAATGTCATTAAAATTGTGTTTAAATTATCAGTTAAATTACTTTCTTTAGAAATTACAAATTTAAATACAACTAATTATAATGTTGTAACATGTAAATTGATTTAGATGAACTATCTTTCGGTTATGAAAAAATAAATTATATATATCAAACGATAGTGGACTATTATTCGCTAGAAGCCGGTGAAACTCTTTTGAAAGCTTAATTATTAAGGCTTTAAATAGTCGAAGACTCTTAGGTATTTCTTATCTGTTTGTTTACGTTTTCTAAGAGTTCATTATGTCAATTTATTCGCTATCAAATAAGTGAGTTTATTTGTTGTTAATAGTCAAAAATTGTAAGTTGTTTAGAAGTTGTCTTATGTCAGTTTTAGTAGTAAAAAAATGACTTGCAATATATATAGGAAGCTTGTATTTGTTGTATTGTATTAGAGTGTGTGTATAAGAATTGAGAGATATATAAGAAAGACTCCAACGAGTTCCCTGTTGAGAATTGTTTATTGGTTATTAACTAAAGCCAAGTTCTGAGTGTGTTATTCTTTAAATAAAAATATTTTGTGTGCCCAAAATTTTGTTTCTTAAGTGTTCGTATTCTTTCTTAGCATCTATATTTTAGCAAGGCAATTAAAATAACATCTATATTTCAGCAAGGCAATTTATTTTAATTGCCAACGTCTAGTATCAGAGCTAGTTTGTATTAAGATGGCATCAAGTTCAAGTTCAACTGCCAATCAAGTTCAACAAGTACAAACAGTTATCTTCAAGTTCGATGGTAGATCAAATTTTGTTATGTGGAAACGCTTGATCCAGTGGTTATGGAGAAATAGTAGAGAAAGGTTTTGTTGAATCAACAGAAGATGAGAAAGAAAAGGCAGATCAACAACAAGTAGAGAAAGATCGTTTACTAAATGAGAGAACTTTGTTTTTAATTTGTCAATTTGTGGAACTACCTATTCTCGAGAAATTTTCCATGCTACAACATCAAAGGAAGCTTGGAAAATTTTGATCAAGACATGAAGGTGCTGATCCAATCAAACGAACGAGATTGCGGGGCTTAAAGTGACAGTTCAAGCTGATGGAACAAGGCAAGGATGAAAGTATTCGTGATTATTTTTCACGAATGGATAAATTAATCAATGATATGAAGAACAATGGTGATAGTATGATAGAAAAAAAAGTTACGGAAAAAATATGCATATACTCATAACTCGATTTGATTACGTGGTAGCAGCTATTGAAGAGTCAAAAGATTTTAGCACAATGACGTACGTCTTTGGAGTCACGTGAAATGTGAATGAATGAAAGGTCAAGTGGCACAATTGAGTAAGCATTAAAAGCATAAGAAAATGTGAGAAATAAAGGACTAGTGCAAAGAAGGGTGAATCAAAATATTAAAAAAAAGTTAGAATTTCAAAGAAAGAGGAAGGAACTTTCGAACTAACTCAAGCCAAAACATAAAAGGTAATGGCTCTTTTCAAAATAATTCTAATATTCAATGTCATAAATGTAAGAAGTTCGGACATTTTCAGTCTTAATGCAAATCTCATATTCAGTGCAATAACTGTAATAAGTATGGTCACTATAGTCAAGAATGTTGTGCCAAAGCATTGAATATTAGAGAGAGTCATGCTCGAGTTGCAGAAAGTGAGGATAATATGCAAACAGTTCTTATAACCAGTCATACAATTATCGATAAGAATGACTATCAGTGGTTATTAGATACAGGCTGCAATAATCATCTAAGTGGGAAGAAACAATTATTTTCTGACTAAGATGAAAGCTTCCAAACCATTGTTAAGCTTGGTGCCAATTCAAAACTTGAAGTCTTGGGAAAAGGAAAGATTGCCATCATATTGAAGGATGGATCTTTAAGTTATATATTAGATGTATTTTATGCACCTTATATATGCCAAAATCTCCTAAGTGCCTGAGTGTGAGACAACTAGCTAAGAAAGGCTATGATTTGCACTTCAACAAGAGAGATTGCACCATAAATGATGTGGAGATGGGCTTGATAGGAAAGAAAACACGCCAAGAAATCAACTATTTTTGACGAATATAAATTATGATGCTACTTTATGCTATAATAACATAATTGTTAATGATAATTGGCTCTGGCATATGCGACTTGAGCATTTCAACTTCAAAAACATCAAGTTCCTTGCAAATAAAAGATGGGTTACAGGCTTGCCTATTATCCAAGCTCCTGAACTGTTATGTGAAAATTGTGTGGTAGGAAAAAGGCACCGTGATCCTTTTCCTAAAGGATATGCATGCAGAGCTACGAAACCACTGAGTTGATGCACTCCAATTTATACTATGTGGATGTCCCATCTAATGGAGGTAACAAATACTTTATTACTTTCATTGATGAGTTTAGTAGAAAGACATGAGTTTATTTCTTTAAAATAAATTTGATTTTTGTGATATGCTTAGGAGTTTTATGGTATAGGTTGAAAGATGAAGTGATTTTACTCTAAAAACCTTAATAACTGATAGGGGGATGAAGTATATTGTCTGTGATGATTTCTTGAGAAAGCATGGTGTTAAGCATCAAGCAACAACAAGATACACTCCTTAACAAAATGGAGTGATAGAAAGAAAGACCAGGACTATTATGGATATGATAAGAAGCGTGCTACATTGCAAGAAATTACCTAAGAGTTTTTGGACAGAAGTAGTGGCTTGTACAGTCTACATCTTGAATAGGTGTCCTGTCAAAAATGTATGTGATAAAACTCCACAAGAACCTTGGAGTGGGCAAAAACTTGATCTTAGTCAATTGAAAGTCTTTGATTGCATTGCCTATGCACATGTTCCAAATGAACTAAGGAAGAAGCTGGATGACAAGGCAGAAAAATGCTTTTTTGTTGGGTATAGTGAAGAAACTAAAGACGACAAGTTATATAACCAAAAAAGCCAAAAGATAATCATCAGTCGGGATGTTATCTTTGATGAAGATGCAGTGTGGGATTGGTCAGAAAAAAAAGTTACTGCCTGTACTAGTAATTATAAATGAAGAAGTAGAATGAGATAATAAAGTTGATGAGCCACCGGCAGGCATTGTAGGTCCAAATGAAACAACAACTGATACACCATCTCGTAGATATCCATAATGAGAGCGACATTTGCTTGCCCATTTACAAGATTTTGAAGTTGGTAGAGATGATGATCTTGATGATAGGGAGGAAAATGGTACTTACGATACCTTATTTGTTGATTGTGATCCTGTAACTTATAAAGAAGCAGCAAATGATGATTGTTAGATTAAAGCGGTGAATGAAGAGATTCAAGCAATTGAAAAAAATAATACATGGGAGTTAACTATGCTTTTAAAGGGAAAAAAGCCTATTGGTGTTAAATGGGTGTATAAGACAAAGTTCAAGCCAAATGGAGAGATAAAACGTTTCAAGGCAAGATTAGTGGTAAAAAGGTATAAACAAAAACCAGGGATTGACTACTTTGAAGTATTTGCTCCAGTTGCTAGATTGGACACGACACGTATGATTCTTTCTTTTGCTGCCCAAAAGCAATGGAAAATTTTTCAAATGGATGTTAAGTTTGCCTTCTTGAATGGTGTAATTGAAGAAGAAGTTTATATAGAGCAACCACCAAGTTATCTAAAACAAGGAGAAGAAGACAAGGTCCATAAGTTGAAGAAAGCTTTATATGGATTGAAGCAAGTACCTAGAGCATGGTATACACATATTGACATATACTTCATTGACAAAGGATTTCACAAGAGCTTGTATGAACATATATTATATTTCAAGAACAATAAAAATGGAGATATTGTTTGTTTATATGTGGATGACTTAATCTTCACTGGTAACAACTCCAAATTGTTAGCTGAATTTAGAGAAAAAATGACTACACAGTTTGAGATGACATATATGGGCCTAATGTCTTATTTTTTGGGCATAGTAGTGAAGCAAACAAATGAAGGAATTTTTATTTCACAAAAGAAATATGCAGCAGATGTTTTAAAGAAGTTCAAGATGGAAGCTTGTAAACCGATGCTGACACCAGTAGAAGTAAGATTGAAGCTTGAAAGAGAAAGTAGTGGTGACCTTGTCAATTCATTTAATTTTAGAAAATTGGTTGGAAATCAGAGATACTTAACAGCAACAAGACTTGACATTGTTTATAGAGTTGGACTTATAGGCAGGATCACGGATTGTTGGGACCCGATCCCGGAGCCCAGTCGCACAGTACTGGACCCCGGTACCGGAAGCCCAACTATCCGGAACGGAAGCAAAGACGGAGGCCGTTGGGCCCGAGTCCCGACCCCCAAGGCTGAACCCCAGGTGATCCGTCGGGACAGACAGAAGAAATAAC
>JANZLH020000047.1:222121-236085 GCA_026770325.2 Erythroxylum fimbriatum
AAATATGATTAGCACTAAGAAAGCTTTAAACTAATGGAATGAATATGAAAATAAAGCATTGAAACTAAGAGAGAGTAGCTAAGCTTATGGAAAGTGACAATAATTTCTCTGCTTCTCCTTCTCTCTTCTTGGAGTTTTTCCAAAAATGGCATATTTTGAGAGCCCTTCTCTCTTCTTAGAGTTTTCCCAAAAGTGGCAGATTGGAGAGCTCTTTCTAGGTCATTTCTCTTTCTTTATATTGTATTTTCCATTTAGGGTAAACCCTAGGGTTTTCCTGTGCGTAAAAAGTCCAAAAAATCCCTTGAAAACTCAAATTTGAAAGCAACATCGTGTCTGTCTGCGTGCTGGCCACGGTATTGGCCTTTAGTGCACGATCGTGACTAGTTTGTCTGCTCTCTATCGTAGGCCTATGCTCGAGCTTGTGGGCCTGTGTTTTGATTCGTACCTCCTCCGAAACTCCTCTAAATGCCCTGAAACACTAACAAACTCATCACGACATTTCATATTGTCAAACTTCTTCCGTTTAGTATATATTTATGTTCAATCCTTTAATATGTATGTAAACACAAAATGAGTATTGAAACACAAAAAACGGATTGAAAAGACATTGAAATGCATAAGAAAATATAAGATAAATAGATGTGTCAAAAAAACAAAAATTAGATCAGCAATGAGCGAGAGAGTGGCGAGCTGAGACACCTATAACTTCAGAGAGAACTGGTGAGTTTTGCTCCCTTTATGGCTTTTTATGCTTCTCCAACCCAAACCCATACCTCTCTTGATCCCCTTGACCCATTTTCTGTCCATTCACCTAGCTCCCACAATAACCCCTCTTTCTCTAACCCTAATCAAAACCAAAACATAAACCCAAATATCCCAGACCTCCCTTGGAAAATGTTCCATCTCCCAAATCACCCCTTATATCCTTAAACCAGCGACAAAAACCCCTTTTGCTGATCAACAGACCTCGGTATCAGAAACATCCACCCACCCTCCGAAGGTTAAAACTTCAGAGAGCATCAGAACATGGAAGTTTGTAGTCTCGAAAGGAATAGAGGAGTCCTCGAAAGATAAAGCTCTGACCTACTATCCTCTGGAGGTCAAGGAGGACCAGATCTATGTCATTCCCCCTCCAAAGTTAGCGAAGAAGGGAGCGGTGCTATTCAGACAAACTCTGATAGGCTTCTTCATCGATAAGCATCCTGCTTTTCCTATGGTTCAGCGAGCACTAGCAAAGTTTTGGGAAGAGTATGGGCTTAAGGAAACTTTAATAACAAGCTCCAATAATTTCCTGTTTAAATTTGACTCTGAGATAGGACTGAATATGGTTCTGGAAAAGGGTCCTTGGCATATCCAAGGTAAAACCTTATTCTTGAGAAAATGGTGCCTGAATGGTAGGGAGCAAGAAGAGATTAGGTTAGCTCCGGTGTGGGCAAGATTTTACAATATATACCTGTCAAATATTAGAACACAGAAGGGTTGGGACGAATAGCAAATGCTATAGGACATCCTTTACTCATGGATACTCAGACTACTAGGATGTCTAAAATAGTGTATGCAAGAATGTGTGTGGAGTTAGAATTACAGAGGAGTTGGGCTTCCTCTTTCCAACTGGCCACTTATAATGAAGACGGACAGTTAAATTTTAAGGAAATTAAGATTGAATACAAATGGAAACCCAAGTACCAAGCACAGAAAAAGGAATGGGCACCTACAGGGAGGCGGTTTGAGACAGGATTGCAACAAGAGTTGGTGAAAGAGAAGGAGACAATACCACAAAGTAAAAATCATCAAAGGCAGGAGCAGGATTCAACCTCAGAGAAGACAATTCAAAGTCTTAAGGAGACAACAATTCCTGATATTCAAATTGAGCAAAGTTTGGACCAAGGATCTCAACAGATGGACCATGCGGCAGAGATTGAAAAACAAGGTGATGAGGATGCTAGTACTTCATGGAGATTTATCCAATTAAGCTAGGATCACCATAAGGAAGATGAATCGAGTGGAGACCTTGAGGATCCAAACCTTCATGCTATTAATCAAGTAGGCACAATTCCTTCCTCTCCTATTTTTGAATTGGTTCCTAGTAGTCCTGGTCAAAGGGGAGGCACGGAGGGGGTTTTCACTGTGAGAACAAGTAGGAAATCTAGGAGGAAACAAAAGTAAGAGTTTGTTCTAGTCTTGTTTGTATTATAGACTTAGTTTTTGGAATGTTAGGGGGCTTAATAGCCCTAAAAAACAATTAGCTGTGAAAGCTTGTCTTAAGAGATTATCTGTTTCTTTTGTTTGTTTGATTGAATCTAGAATAAGGTCTCCTTCTATTCTGAATAATGTTTGCTCCTCGATGTTTCCTAGATGGCATTATTATAGCAATGTAGATCATGCTTTAAATGTAAGGATAGTGTTAGCTTGGAACCCAGACCGCTTCTTAGGTTCTATGCTTAGCTCAAATGATCAATTGATTCACTTAGAGGTGACTCCCATAAACTATTCTTCTTCTTTCTTTGTGACATGTGTTTACGGGTCTAATAATCTCAACATAGGAAGAATCTTTAGTCTGCTTTGTCAAATATTAACTTAACTGTTGGCAATCAACCTTGGATTATAGCGGGGGACTTCAATGCGATTCTGTTCTCTCATGAGGCAGACCCTATGAGTTCCTCGGCTATGTATGGAATGAGTGATTTTAGGAAGTGTGTGGAGGACTGCGCTTTATTTGATCTAAATGCTAGTGGTCCAAGTTTTACTTGGAACAACAAGCAATGTGGAGATCTCTTTATTTCTAGGAAGCTAGATAGAACTCTCATTAATTCTGTGTGGAGCTCTAGGTTTCCTAGTTCTTATAGTGTCATTCACAATCCAAACATATCAAATCACTCTCCAATAGTGGTTAGGGCCTTAACAAGTCAGTAGAAGAGATCCTCTCCCTTTAGGTTTTGAAACTTTCTAGTCGATCAGCCTAACTTCCTTCAGACAGTAGAGGATGCTTGGTCCCATCAGGTTCGGTGTTGCAAATTAAATGATTTCGAAAAATTAAGGAGAAAAATATTTATAAAATATTGTTTATATAAATGTTTGAAAATTTTGATTTTTGAATGATTAAATTCCTTGCTTTTGGAATTGGTTATAAAATATTGTTTATATAAATGTTGGAAAATTTTGATTTCCGAATGATTAAATTCATGGCTTTTGGAATTGTTTATAAAGTATGGTTTATGTTAATGTTTGAAAATATTTGCTAAAATTGTTCGGATGATTTTGATAAAATCGATACAATTGTTACTTTCTTAGTTTTGAATGAGAAATTGATGTATTCTTTGACTTTGAGGTTTAAAAATCCTTTGGGTTCGAATGCTTGAAAAATGGTTATGGGATTTTGCAATGGTGGAATTTATGAAGGGAATTTGTTTGGAATTATGATTGTGCATTTTGATATATAAATTTGAATTATAAGTCAATTTTGGTGATTTTGAAAAAAATCAAAAAAGGAAAATATTTCTGAAATTTATTGATTTCGAATGATTTGGAAAAATTGTTACAAAGGTTTAATTTCTTGTTTTCAAATGAATTGTGAAATTGATCAAGAAATTTAGAAAGAAAGTATCGGATTTTTATTATTTCCTAATGTCTTTGAAAAATTGTTACAAATTTTAAATGTTTGATAAATTACGAGAATTTCTGAATTTATGAAAATTGTACAAAAGGTTAGATTTATTGTTTTCAATGATTTTGATACATTGATAAAAATTCTGAAATTCATTACGCTTGAAGGATTTGTTACTCATGAAAATTTATGCATTTGTTTATTTTATTTATGAACAATTTTGAAGAATTATCAAAAGTGTTGCATACTTTGTTGATGAATTGCTGTAAATCGCATGCGATTTTGATTGTTATGAAATGGATTGATGTATTGTGATAGCATTTGATTTGCTATATGACTTTATGTGCAAATTTGTGAATGTCAACGTGTTTAGTATGACACGTTATGAAAACTAAGTTTTTTTTTGAAATGTGCCTTTGGGCAAATCCGATTTTTCAAGTGTGAAATAAGTGATATATGGGTTTGGTTAGGTCTCATAAGTTAGAGTTAGTGCACTGTCTCATTTTTTAAGGCTTCTCCCGCCTGCCCGCTAGTGGCACTGGAGTTCCAATTTCGGACTCCCATAAGTTCACGGCTGCACAGAACCGCTATGCGAGAATGTGCAGTACGTTCCGTTTTGGACCAACCCAAACCGTTTGATGTGTTATGTGTTTTGATGTGTTTACTTTGTGATGCATTTTGATGCGTTGCATTCATTTTTTGAAATGGTTCATGAATTGTGGAAAATAATTTGAGAATTTTGAGAAATGAGAGCAGGAGTTTTCAACCATGAAATTTTAGAAATTTATCATGAATGATTTGGAAATTTGAAAGGTTTGAGGAGTAAGTTTATGAAAAAAAATGTGCTACTGTGAATTGTTTATAAAATGGCAAAAAGTTTTGAAAAGATGATTTTTGCTTATTTTTAAATTTATAAATGTGTTATCCATTGAGCCGTCGAGCTCACCCCCCTTCATTCCTATCTCCAGGTATCAAGCGGGAGATCAGATGAAAAGGAATCAAGACTTTTGTTCGATTTCGCATGTCTTGTATTTTGTGTAATTTTGGGATTTTTGATATGGGTATTGTATATGACATGGAATGCCATTAGTGATTTGTAAGCATTAAATTATAATGTATATGAATAATGGTTATGCGTATTAAATTGAGTTACAAGACTTATGTATGATTATGGATATGAGTTGTATTTGTATATGATTATGATCAGTTGGGTATAGCTTGATTTATGATTTTGCATATGAAATTAAGATGAATATGAATGGGATTGTATATGAATGGAATTGAGTTCTGATTCTGGATTTTGATTGAGATTATTGAAGTGCTAGGTATAGATTTGTGTTTGTTTGTGTTGGTTAGAGTTGACATTTTGGACGGGTGGTCCGATGACTTTGTATGATTTGTGTTGCTATATAGAAGTGTATTTTGAACCCTTTGCAGGTTTTGGGTTTCTTATAATACAACCGTTATGCTGCCCAATTTTTGTGAAATTGGGTGGGGCTGGTTTGTATATAAGTTATGTGTGAGAAATTATGGTAAATGAAATAATAGGATTTTGATTAAATTGATGAGTTATGATATATGATATATTTTGAAGAAATAAGTTTTGTTTGAGGATCAATTTTTCCAAGTGGGAATTTGAATCGTTTTGTATGAAATTGTATAATGATGGAATAAGAATAAGACTTGGATTAAAAGAAGAAATTTTGGGATATGTATGAGTGGATAAGAAGATTTTTACGAATTGAGTTTTGCATGAGGATGAATTTCCAAAAGGGGAAATTGTATGGATCTAAGTTGTTTTGTTTAAAGATGTAATGATCAAGAGTGAAAGGGAAAAAAAATTGCACCGATTCGGATTGATTTAGTCTTAGGGCTTCCAACGTAACGCGACAGTTTTCTAAGGTTTTCGCTTTCGGATGTCGGAATTTGTTTCCGTTCGTTTCGAAACGTTTGTTTTGATTTGCTTCCGTTTCTTTTCGCTTCGATTTCGATAAGAAATCCGTTCCTTCGATTTCCGCTTTCGATTCTATTTCCGCATTTTTGTTATCCGATTTTGTGATTCGATTTGTTTCTCGAATTCGATTTCGTCTTCGTTCGCTTTCCGTCACTTCGTTTTCGATTCCGTTTTTCGTTTTTTTCGGTTGGGGTCCGATTCCAAGATCGGGTCCCAACAGACACTTTGTTCATGCCTAATAGAAACGATCCCAGGTTCACCTTGATTCTTATGCTTATAAATATCAGACCATTTGACTTTTGCACTTGTGGATTTGTTTTCTTTTACAGAGCAGAGAAAGTTCATTAGAAATCTTTCAATGGATGTAATGAAGTCTTGTAGAAGTGCTAAATGGGAACTCCAAAATATATGCAAATTATTATGCATGAAATTGATAAGTTTTAATCTACCAGCATATGAGAGGTACATGCTACACTAGTTTCCTAACTTCTTTTGAATTAGAGTCCATTAGTGGTTGGCAATCCTTGTAGGTCAATCTTTTTACAGTTATTGGGATGCCCAAGTACCTAAAAGGAGACTCTTCATGTTTGAACCCTATGATGCTATCAATTTAATTCGCTAAGCTATCTCATTCTGCTAAGATGTAGCTGCTCTTGCAAGAATTTATGTCAAGTCCCGAAAATCTCTTGAATTCCTGCAGTGATTTACAAAGGACGCTGACAGATTCTGGATTAACATAACATCATAGCAAAAGATCATCAGCAAGTAATAGATTATAGACTCTGAGCTTGTCACACTTGTAGTGGAATTTGAATTTGCTTTCTTTTTCAATATTCAAAACTATAAAACTTCTATACAAAGGGTGACTAATTATGAAGACAAGTGGTCTCCTTGTCTCAAACTTTTTGCACCCTTAAAGAAATGTGCTGGCTCTCCATTAACAGGTTTACTGTAGGAAGCCATTGAAACACATTGAGAAGCCATCTCAAAAATTGCTAAGAAATCTCCAAGCCTCCATGGTGGTGAATAAGAGGTCCCAATTTACAGAATCGAAATCCTTTTTAAAGTTTCTTGCGTTTATAATTTTTTAAAGAGTTTCTGAATAATGAGTATATTATCTCTGATAATCCTAACATCAATAAAAGCCACTTCACTTGGATTGATTATGTCCCCAAGTATAGCCTCGAGATAAGCAACAAGGAGCTTTGATATTGCTTTGTAAATTACTACGTCACAATACCATATTGGCTTATAATCTGAAAATCTAAAAGGATTTGGAGTTTTTGGTATCAAGAAAATAAAACTTTTATCACTCAGTCAGGATGGAGAAGGTTCCTAAATAACCTTGGTAATTAAGGGACCTGTGAGACTCTTACGTTTTCTTAAAAAAATAATGCACCTTTGTTCAGTCTCAATATGAGAAAGATCTTTGCTAGTGTTTTCTCAACAAAGTACCCTGCTGACCATTTATTTAACACCTTTTAAAATCTCCACCGGTGGAGATACAACCTGTGGGTTGTATCTTGAAATTATCAAGGACCTGCTAATACCAATTGGATCAAATACCATTACTGGAGCACTTAAAAAAGAAAAACTGAAGCTTTTGACTTCAAACGTATTTATAATAAAGGGAGCTTCAGCAGAAATCCTGAAACTCTTGCAATTCTATGAAGCTGACATTTGACACACTGAAGACGGACGACAAAATTATTTCCAGAAAAGGCTAACTTCATCAGACAGTTAAAAATTAGAAGCTTCAAACCAAAGCTTGTGGTGGATAACTTAGAATTCCTAACTGCTAAATGTTATTATAGATTCTCTGATATCTTATGCTTCATGTCTTTCACTTAGAAGTAAATATTCAACAGTCCTTGCATTGCAATGCAACACTATTCAGGACTTCTGAGCAAATAGCTCACAAGAAATTACATCGTCCATGGATACAGCTGACTTCCCAGTACCTATAACTGGAACAATGTTGAATATGGGCTCTGAAGCAGTTTGAAGCCTTTCATCTATTTCAGGAAGTTCATCAAATGCGTGTTTGAACATGTGTGATACCGTCTCCACATTCATGTTGAGGCTTGTTGGCAAGTAGATCCTCAAAATCTAAAAACGCAATTAAAGAGAGTTTTTAAGACTTAATAGTGGCAAGGTCATCAAAAATTAAAATAGAATGACAAGGCACCCCCTCTTCTTTAGTATTTGTGCATATGCAGGTAAGAGAGCGATAATGTATGAGCTTCAAGATGCTTATGATTTGAGAAATCTAGGTTTAATTGGCAACAGATCCCTACATATGTAAAGAATGCAAGCAGGATCTGACAAGATAAAAAAGAAAGGCCTAAGAACTGACCGTTGTATCCTCCCAAGAGAAATTGTTATCAGTAACCACTTTATCAAGTAGAAAAACACAAAATCTTGATACCGTTTCCATATTCTTCGCCGCTAAATAATCCTGGTGATTCTTATCATTCATAAGAGCACCTTGAGGCTCTGAACATATTTTTGGAATGTGTTCATTTCTTAAAGATATAAGAACAGCACATATCTTCCCACAAACAACAGATTTCTGAATGCAAGAATCATGCCACACCATATGTTCAAAATCCCAAGACTTGGTCACACTGGAGTTTGAGCTTTCAACAGTTGCATCAGTTGTTTCTGCATCCTTCGGGACAAAAAGAATTGGCTTTACTTCTACAAACGCTCTGCAAGAGGTAAAGAGATGAGTCAAAATACATCAAGAGAAGTCCTCAGACAGGGAAGTGACATACCACATCTTCTATTACTCAATACAACTAACTTGACATGTCTGTCCTCCTTACATGAGGAGGGGAAAATGAAGTTCTTCCTTCGTAAGTGGGGGAGGAGTGGTCTACATATGAGGAGATTCTTATTTCAACCTAAAACCTTAAGGCATTACATTTGTTTATTTCCGGTGAGTGATTTGCATCAAGTCTGTTTAACATTTTTAATATCAAAATATTTTATTCTGCGCAAACAGATGTAGATGTGGCAATAATTATGGCTTAAAGTGCTACATAACACTCAAAAATCATCCACCACAAAGATGCACTTCAGCTAAACTTCATAGAAGGAAGTAAATCCTGCCGAGTGCAATAGACTCGAACTTTTGTTAAACGTTAAAGTCTATTTTCTAAAAGGTTTAATATAAGAACTAATGAGCTTGGACTTTTGTTCTATTTCATCCTCCTTTTATACCATGTTCAGCTCTGTCCACCGTTGCTAATTGTAATTTGCAGTTAAGTGTTGCAGATACAAGGATGCGAATCAACCGCAAAAAACTGCTAGTTAACTTGTCCTTACTATGATGCCAGTTTGCTGGGGCTAATAGCGACATTTCTGAAACTCTGGAAGGTAACTGCTAATTACATAGAACAACCACCAGATGGCATTTCAACTTAATAAAACCACTAACTAAATTTCCAAATTCATGCACACGCATGTATCCAAAGAGTAACAAATCCCTGCATAATAAGTATAGGTATAATGATACATAGAACTCTATGCAATATGCATTTAATAATCATATTCAAAAACCTAATTAGAAATGCAAAATAAAAATCACCTTTTTGGCAGAGAAGGAACAAGAACATAAAGAACCATAGGATCAAGAACTTGACACTTATTTCCATCTGCTTCACGTAATCTCCTTCGTTTGAGGAATAACTCCTGTTTTTCTTGAATACTAATTCTCTCTGACAACGGAATAGATGTTGAACAGTAAATGGTAAAGAAGATGGCAGATAGCGATACTGAACAACCAAAGTTTTTTGCCACAGCCTCACTGTTTTCTAAGGCTTGTTCCAGCTCAGCAATGGGGCCCCCATTGCATAAAGTCATCGTAGGAGGGTCAAGGCCCAACTGCCCAGCCATGTGAAGTATCTCTTTATGCAAGGTTGCCTGGAAACTAAAATTTTAAGGAATAAATATTCGGATAGTGCACAGATTGCGTATTAGTGAACATAAAATTGGAGGTGTGTAATCGTACATAATAATAATTCATTCCAACAAGAAGTAAACTGTGAGGTAATTTAAATTGGCATGCCCATGTGAATTACAGCCTTACTACTAACCAACAGCATTAGGAATGTTTCCTAGTCTAGTTTTGACAACAAATACACATAAACTCAAGCTCTAAACTCATTACTTCAGAAATTGAAGGAAGTAGGCTTGGAAGCAATTAAATAGCCATTACATCAAAACACTAGGTTTAATGATGGAAAGTCGTGATTGCTGCTCCCCATGCCTGAGTTCAGTAACATAATTTGCAATTTTAAGAAAATACAACTGGAAAACAAGCCTTTTTTAATAAGCATTTGAAGCCATCAAACTGCTTTGTAAAAGGTAAAATAAAAGTAAAAAAGCAACACCTGGCTATAGGGTCCAATGCAACTAGGTGCCCAAGATGAAATACTCTGGACATGCAAAACATTTTTGCTCTGGTCATTTGTTACTAGAACTTCAACATATGCCTTCCCCAGACCTGCTTGTGACAAAGGCAGTTCTATCGTACTGCGGGAAGGAACACCAAAAGGACATTTCCCTTGTGTGACAAATTTTACATATGTCTCATTTGCCATAGAAAATTCATCCATATCAGCAATATATAGATGGATGTAGACAACATTCTCCCATCCAAAACCATATCCAGTAAGTTGGGATTGAATTTCTTTTAAAACAACCGTTAGATCTTCACCTAGAGCTGTCAATCAATAGCAGATCAAAATATTTAAAGATGTAGACACAGAAGTTGATGAAGGAGACAACAAGGAAGATATGGACATTCGTGATAAAATGAAACGCAAGATATTCTGTATCTACCTCCTGTAGTTTTGTGTGTATCTTGCAACCAGCAACCAATGGAAAATGTACTACTTTTTGTTGTTTTAGACATGTGAAGCCTACTGGAAGCAACTGCATCAGTGTTCTCAACAATAGACTGGCTTGGACCTAGGTTCCTTTCTAGGCAGTCACCTTGCACTTCAAAAACAAAACCCAATTTTTTTCCAGATATATCATCAGTTTCACGGTCACTCTTGCAATCTTCCTTCTTTTCCAAATGAAATGCTAAAGGATGAATGATCCCAACTGGAGCAATGGAATCTGAAGAGTGCAGTACAATTTGAAATTCATCGAGCACAATTCTGGCATTCTATAAACTTGAAAAGTTATAAGAATGATCAAATCTCTAGGGAAAATAAACAACTGAAAGCAACCTTTGCAAGCACTTGAATCTAGATGATACAAATCATACATCATAAAGATAACAACTGCCGAATTGAGAATACATA
Source organism: Erythroxylum fimbriatum (assembly GCA_026770325.2). NCBI lineage: Eukaryota > Viridiplantae > Streptophyta > Magnoliopsida > Malpighiales > Erythroxylaceae > Erythroxylum > Erythroxylum fimbriatum. The sequence continues at coordinate 232,998 of JANZLH020000047.1, forward strand.
ATTGAGAGCATCTTAGTTGCATATGATCAATTGAGTCTTGAGAATAAACTCTTTTCTATGATGACAATGGAAGTAGGAACAAAGATTAATTTGAGATATTAGGCATCATAGACAAAAAATAAATGTCAGGATCCAAACACATTGTAATCAAAGGTAGCTAAAATGCTAAGCAACAACCTTTCAGAGTACAAGCCACATCCAAATTGTGTCGCATACCAAAAGGTTTCCTTATACAGAAAGGAACAAAAAGATGGTGCGATGCAACTAGCAAATAACTGCAACCATTATACCAATTGAATAATAGTTACAGATTAAACTTACAACAAAGAGTGGGCAGTCAAGTGTCAATGTTTCATATTCCCCTCCTTCACCACATACATTTATCCCATACAGCCTGCCAAGGGATAAAAGATAAATAAGGAGTTAATGTGAAAATGACAACACAGAGAAAAAGTAGTGGGAGAAGAAAGGAAAATAATAATATACTCGTTCAGCTTGTGCAGGTAAGGCTTCAACAATGATAGCTCTTTACCCAAATGCTTTGCAGGCTCTAACCCCATGGCTGCCACCTATGGTAGACCAACATCATATTCAATCAAGCATTTGTACCCAAATCTAAATAATGGTTCTACTGATTCTTGATCTAAATAATCTTGCTCATGCATGGAAAACCATTAAGAGAGATTTAATTTATAACCAAGAAACAAGAATTCCAGTTGTAACATTAAAAGAAAAAAAAAACACAAGAGAAAACAGAAAAAGGTGATAATAGTTTTACATAACTTTGTGTTTCTGGTCATTACCAACTTCACATTATGCAAACTAAAAAACTTTTTAACTTTAGCTACTAGAAGAGTAGGAGAACAAAACTTCAAATTTCCATGACAAAAATGCACCCATTACTTGTGACACAGTTGCCAAATGGAATTTTAAGATACTATAAACCAACACATATTACCAATTGCATATAGAGTAATCCATTAATGAAATTCATCAAAATATAAAGAGAAAAATAAATAGGCCACAGATTTTTTACCAGCGAACTGCAAACAATTAAGCATACCTTTACAGTGATAGCCACAATCCCATTTGTTATCTGCTTTGGGAAACGAAAGTAAATAGAGTTACCTCATACAAAGAAGACAGCCTGAAGATTAATTGGTGGTGATTCACAAGAGCAAGAAACAAATTACCATATTTTGAAGGAGCAAAGATTGATTTTGTTTCCATAAATATGCTAGGGATACAAGCCCTAACCTTGAACAAACACTTTCTACCCGTAGGCGCTGGTAATCAGATGCAATAGCACCAGACGATACTGCTTCGATCAAAGGTATTTGTCTTTTGACTTCACTTAATAAAACAAACATGTCTTCAACTTCATCACCCACAGTAGTCCTATAGTTAAGCTTCTGATGCCTATATAAAGCACAAAGATCATCAGGAACTATGATTTACACAATCTTAAAACTTTAATTCATAAAGCAATTCTATTAGAGATTCTTCAGCTTTCTTCAATGAAGTCTAGTTAGATTTCCAAGTGCCTCCTATTGTTGCACGATAGATCAATGTTAATGCTAACTGACAACATTTCTCTACTAAAAAATAAGAAATTTGATTTTCCAATGACAATTACATTAAAATGTTGCTTGCCTGGTGGATCCTTGTATTCTCCTTCTGAATAAGGGCAACCCCATGCATTCTGCATAGCTAACAATTATCTGGTGCCCAACCTGTTATAAGCACCAAATCTTCCCTTATTTTTCAAACATCAAGTACTCAAAATAGATACTAGGCATCTCAAAAACAAGGATAATAACAGCATTTAAAGTGGAATCAATTTTCACTCTCAAGATTCTTCTAGACCAATTGTATGATTTTAGATCATACATTATATTACACAAAGATAACAAAGATAAAAGTCTATTCTTTTAGCAATTGTATTTCATATGCAACCTAAAACTCCTCAGTCAATCCAAAAGAGTTTTCTTTTATTGCAGGCATAATTTGAAGTACCAAAATAGTCCCACACAGTCAGACAAAGAGATGAAGAATGTTACAGTTTGGTACATGTAGCTATCCAACTCATCCACCGAGTCATCAAAAGGCATCAAATTCGCCAAAGCAACAATCTATAAAGAATCAACACAAAAACCGAAATTAAGGAATGGGAAGATTAAAAAAAATGAAAAAAAAGGGATTTGCGACTGAAGAAGAAAGTGATCGGCATGCACTCATGATTTTCATTTTATTCATTTTCACGGGAAAAAAAAACATAAAAGAAAACGAAATCACCTGGTGGCCGTACTGAACGCATTTCATCATAGCGTAGCAGCTATCCTTGCCGCCGCTCACAAGCGCCACCACCTTCATCGTCGTTCACTTAAACGAGCAGGTTGCTGACAGTACACCACCACGAGGGTTTTGACTATTTTTAGGGCTTCAGAGCTTTTCAGATTGCTGTCGTCCTTTCCAACTGTCAACTTTCGAAAAATTTTACCTCACATGTTGTGAAATATCAAATTTTCGAAATCAATGTTTTCAATAAATTGCCTTCCTAACTTGACACCTAAAATCCTCTATTTCCGTTACTATATTATATTAGGATATTATTTTATTAAATTTTATTCACACATTTATATGGAATAATTTTATACTAATTTTATTTTATTAAATCTCATATATATATTTATGTAAATAAAATTTAATAGAATATGATAGAAACTTCATAATTAAAATAGAAGACACAATAATTAGAACAGAAGACACCATAACTAAAATAAAAGATTAGATTGTCGACTCTAGATCATATAAGAATAACTTCAAAATAATAAATTATAAAGATGTTATGTGTCAAATAGAATAATTTATTAATTTTATTTTAAATTTATCATATTTGCTTATATAGGTAATAAGATGTAAATATGATAAACTTTTTACACATTTATTTATTTAAAAAATCATTCTAATTAATTATTAATTATTTATAAATAAAAATAATAAATTAATCATCTTATTTATTAGCATTATTATATAATACATAAAAATTAATAATTAGACTTAACTTGTTTTTTTTTTTTTGAAGAGC
>JANZLH020000047.1:239241-264160 GCA_026770325.2 Erythroxylum fimbriatum
TTACTCACTAAGCTATAAGCTTAGCACGGTGGATTTGCCCCGTGTAGGTTCAGAGCGAGGAGATTAAAGACTGGGACAAGTCAACCGCAGTGGCCAAAGGAGTCTGCGTTTTGTGTCGCTCGTATATGTATTTTGTATATTTTATTTGGGCCTGTAAATATCCTTTGGATTTCTGTTTCTAAAATTATGAGATGTATTATATGTGTGTTAAGTCATGTGTGAAATGTGTGGATTTGATTGTACTGTCTTGGGTGGCATCCATGTATCCTCCCAGGGGGTATTTGGGTGTTACAAGTATAGTAAGTGCTGGGATTATCAAATTAATAATCTTTCAAAGAGAAATCTTATGTGAGAAATTAATTATCCAATAAATAACTTCAGACCTAATTGAAAATGTTGGGGAAAGTTTTATGAATTGATTGCAAATCTAGAAATTTCGGATTCAATATTAATTAAGGAAACAAAATAGAGAAAGAATAAATTTTAAACATTCATCCTTGATCTTATCCTAAATTAATTGGCAGCTCACTTCTCATTAGATTTAATTGCTTTGTTTTATTATTCTATTTCAATTTCTGTTATTATTTTTTATTAAAATCTTGTTATCTTAGACAAAGTGAGGTTCGAATTGGTTCTTGCATAATCCTCGTGGAATAATACCTTTCAATATTGCAAGATATGATCCGTATACTTGCAAGCCTTAAGAGTTTTATTACATATAAAACTTGCTCAACATAAGGAACAAATCTTCTTATAGTATTTCTCCAAGGTGAATAGTAAAGCCACTCACAAAAAAGTTTACAATTCTAACCTTGAAGAGTCACTCCCTTTAAAATGCAACAATGAATTCTCAAGATGATATTAGAAAATCTTAGATATATAGACATTTAAATATTCTCCTATGAAATAACTATCGAGAACATATGTATCTATAGGTTTTAGGACCCAAACTAGTTGTTAAACCCAAAAAAAAGTAATTATATGGCTAATTACAAAGCTATAGGTGAGTAGTGTAACATATTGGTCAAACAATGTAAATTAAATTGTGAGAGTTCACTAACCATTAACCATTGATTGACTAATAATTCATGTCAACTAATGTTATTAAGAGTTAGTACATAAATTTTAAAAACTTTAACCTATATTGTTCAACCTACATTAGTTAAACGCTCAAACATCATTTTCTTATTGCAAAGACTTTTCAAAATGTTTTCCAAAGAATGTTTAAAGTTCAAGATGTTTTTCTTTGAAATCAAATTGTAATCCCTTTTGATAAATGAAAATACTCTTATAGTTAACTAAAATGATGATGTGTTCATATATGGTAAGCCTTTAAGATTATCAAATTGACTAAGTGAAAGTACAATAAACATTGCAAATTATTTATAACCTTGATGTGCTTTGATCTTTTTCCTTCACTTTGATCTTCACGTTAAATTATGCAAAATTTAACTTTTCCTTAGCAAATTCATAAATGACTTTTGATTTATGCATGGCTACAATTTGCTCTTATATTGCTTTCACCAAAAGCAAAATTTAATAGTAGTAATTATAATTTGCTATCATTAAAATATTAATTGAAACCTCCCTTGACTCAACATAAAGTATTAGCTACCCCTCTACCCCTTCTACAATACAAGGATGCTTTAAGGCTAAAAAATGAGCATACTTGCTGAGCTTGTCAATTATCATAAAAATTATAGAGCAGTGGTTCGAAGTTGGCAAGCTCTCATCAAAATCCATGTGGATATTATTCCAACAACCTATAGGAATAGGATGAGATTGCAGCAAAAGTCTCTTAAGAGAAATTTTATACTTGTTATGTTTAAAGGTTTGACATTTCTTAATAAAATTCCTAACATCTTTTTGAATTTACTTCTAATGAATAAAGAGATTGTAGCCTCTTAATTGTTCCTTTTATTCTTAGGTATCCAATATTTGATACCAAGGTTCCACGTGACAACTTATTTATCCAATCCTAGATGGACTTATCCCTCTTCCAACTTTCTTTAATCTTCTCTAGTAAATGCATTTGAACTTGAGATAACACTAAAGTATGAAGTTCAACACTAAAAGTTCTTGAGAGAACATCCATAACCCTATTTTCCCCTAATTTATATTTAATTTTAAAGTCATATACAAGTAGCTTAAGAAGCCACATCTATTAGAAGAGAGTGTGCATTCTTTGCTTCAGTAAGAACTTAAGACTCTTATGACCAATAGTGATAGTGATAATCCAATACCTAACTACTATAACCATTTCCAAAAAAACTAATATGCAAATAACTATTAATGTTTTGCTACTAGTAGTTTGCTCAGAAATGCCAATGGGTGTCCTTAATGATTTAATACTGCTCCCATTGCCATATGCATTAGTCTCAATTATAAAAGGTTTTGAAAAGTATGGAAAAGCTAGGACTACATTAAAGTCAAAGTTGTCTTTAATGTTTGGAATGCTTCTTCAACTTTTTTAAACCATTTAAAGGAAAATTTCTTAAGTAGCTTACTTAGGCACTTGCTTAAAATGCATGATGAACTTTCTGTAATGCCATATTAAGCCCGAAAATCCTCTCAAATCTTTCATATTCTTGAAGGTTTAGCCAACTAGAGACTGATTCCATCTTTTAGGCGTATCATACCCCTAAAATGGATATGATATGCCTGAATATTCAATATGCAATGCTCCAAAAGTGCACTTGTTTCCTTCGGCTAGAAGTTGGTTTTGAGCTATGATTTATAGAATTATTATAAGAAGCTTGTGATGATCCTCAAATATATGGCTATAAAATAGCATATCATCCAAGAGTACTAAGATGAATCTCTTTAATTGTATTTGGAATAGCTCATTATTAGACTTTGAAAGGTTGAAGGGGCGTAAGCCTGAAGCATATTACTAAGAACTCATAATGCTCATCATGAGTCCTAAATGTTGTTTTATGGAAGTAAAAAAGAAGCATGCAGATTTGATAGTAGCTGTATCTCAAAATCTAATTTGGAAAACCAAATAGCTCCAAATAATTCATCTAGAAGTTCCTTAATAACAGATATGAGAAACTTGCCTTGTAATGTGTTCCTATTTAACTCCCTATGGTCAGTAAAAAGGTGCTAAAAGTTATCTTTCTTCGTAACTAGCACTACTACTGGTTAGGAGAAAGGGTTGTTGCAGGGTTGCTGCCGTGTTGAATTACCCCTTGCCTAAATAAATCTTGAGTTAACTCTTCTATGACATTTTTCTATAAGCTTTGTCATGTTCCATATTAATACACAAATGGAAGAGACGACTAGAGGAAGGCGAGAGAGAAAGAAGGAATAGATAGAGTATTAATTTGTTATAGATTCATGTACTTTTTCAACAAAGCAACCATAGCTGGCTCATATATTCGTTGAGGACAACTGTTACTGACGGTAAAACTAAAAGTGACAACATTAAGTCAAGGATAAGTTGCCATCTGTCCATGTTTGATAATTGATACTAAGAACAACGACAAGGTTTTATTGTGAAACTAAAAAAAAGAACGCGTCTTCCTCCTTGAAGCAGAAAGTCTGTGACGCACTAGCTGAAAAGGGAAAGAATCTTGACAACAGATTAATGGATCAAAAGCAATCCCCGAAATTTGATAAATGAAAACCATGGGCGCCTGCCAAGCAACCCCATAAATTAACCGCACATGATAAAACCAACAATAGTCTCAGAAACAAACCAAACGCTAATCAAAATAAGAAGGAGAAACAAAAGACATTGAGATGAGATAGCTCCTATCTTACAAATTTCTGACAATAAATAATGCTAAGTGTTCTAAGCTAACTTCAACTCAAGATCTTGATTAATCACCTCTTGGCAAACACCCCTCCTTTACAGGAACTTTTTGAGTCTCAAAGCCAATAAGGGCCTCCGTTCGCAATATTTTTAGTTGTTTGTCAAACTATGCACAGTGTCTGGAACACTTTGACGCAAGAAACATTGTATGAGAACCGCCACCGAGCCTCAGATCCCCTTCTACCAAGGTCTACGTCTCCTAATATACCCCATCCAAAGAATAATGATCCATGCAGTGTTTTCGTTTCTCCTTAAGCACCTTCAACAAGGCCAACATAATAAATGAAGCTGAAATAGCTGACAAAAAACATATCCTAGTATGATTAAATAGACATGACTTCCTGTGACTGAGGTTGTCATCTCCAAACATTATTTTCACAGCCTAAGTAACAGAAATTAAAGCACTAATCTAAAAAAGACCCAAAATTTCTTATATCAAGAGTCGCAAGTATTTCATGGAATTAGATAAGAGCTTCAGAATTTGTCGGATTAATTTTCACATAAAATGGATCAATATTACTTTATTAACATTATGACTAACAAAGATGGGGTTGTCATATTGCTGGGTCTAAAGAGATCACTCCTCTCCATTACAAGAGTTGCACAATTTAGGAAAAGCAGTTCAATGGTCATATTTAAGCTTTTTTTTAAAAAACTCATAGCCACATCTAGTTAGAGAGCAATTTGATACCAACGGACAGAATCATTATAGTATCTACAGTATAGCATACACGAACTAATTTCCATATTCAGAAAGTATGTATCAGTGTATAACTTGCATAATATAGCAAGGTCCAGGAAAAAAATACTCAAGGACTCAACCGCCAACTTAAGGAAGCAGTAAAAAATGTAAATGGCTTGCCTGATTGAGCTCAGAATGGAGCCTCGAGTGATTCATCCCAAACTTCTGCACTTCCATTTGAAGCATCTTCAACATCTTCTTCCATTGAAAGCCTAATATATTCTCTATGGGCAAAGCGATCCCATTCTGTCAATGTTGGATTCTCTCGCTCCTGTTTTCCCACAATACACCAAGGCTTTGTTACAAACAGCAAAGACAAAGTTTACAACAGTTTCAAATTTACTGAAACTAAGCATAAGCATAAATTGATTTCTGAAATATACCTGACGAATCAGAAAAGGATCACGAGTTTCAAAGGCCATAAATTTGTTAAGGTTGAAAAGTATGTTGAAAACACTTCCTGAAAGTTTACAACCTTTCAGGTCACGTAGTGTAATGTAGCTCTCATTCTGCATGCAGAAAAACTCCAGAAGTTAAAAACAAAAAGCATCCGTATAGAGAATGGGTCTTAAGCAATGTTGTAGAAAATAGACCCCCAATAGTCAGGTTCTGTATGTATCTCTAAAACCATGAACTGTTTATTTGTCACACAACTGCACCTCAATATTATATTGAAGACACGTAGAATTAAATTCAGACATACAAGAAACCTCTTATCATGCAGTAAACTCCAGCACACATTTTAACTATGCCTATGAACATTGTGCTGGGAGGCAGTAATATTACAGATGGCTGCTAGAAGCTTTCTCCGCAAAGATGCTTCCATGTATAATTTAAAAACATTGAAGGAAGCATCGAACTACCAGTAAAATCACGAAATGCTAAAGGCAAACCTCTGGTCCAATCATATCAATTATCTGGCAAAGTATATCTTCAAAGAGCACAGGCTCTTGAGCCATGCATTCCATGCGATGCAACTGCTCCTCATAAAAGAACTGCATCTCATTACGTGTGAGAACTCCATTTCCATCCAAATCTATGCACTTGAACCTGAGACAAAATAGAAGAACAATAAGGAATAAAGGGACACATATTTATCCTCTTTAATCTTTCTTCTACATTTCCTTTACCCAGTGTCTTTCCTCAAACATCAGATTTCATGAAATTATACTTGTTCCTCAGGAAACTGCATGTTCAGAAATTTGAACATACAATTACTCTTCACATAGCTTTTAACTTCATAATCCTTCCTCTGTCATTAGTAACCAATGCAAGTGAAGTAAACAGAGAAATCTTTCAGTCAACAGAATAAGACAACTAACTGTACCAGTACTCAAGACTAGGCTCAGATGACTTGTCCTCTTCAGATAGTATGAAGTAAACGAAATCTTCATATCCCATCTTCCCTTCAACCTTACTTGTAAATTTTCGCGGAATCTGGCATAAATGTTAAACCATATAAATTAACATGATTTCAGATATTTTACTAATGGGATCATACAAGTTTCAAAGAAATAGAACCATCTGCAGACAAGAGGTAAATAATATTGTCTTAGAGAAGAAAACCAAGATTTGATTAGCACAAACCTGAGAAAATATTCTATCCACAATCCGGTAGGTAAGTGCATGATTACCATATCTAATAAGGTTCTCCTTGTCTATCAGGAAATCATGATCTGTATCCAGCTCCCAAAACTTGCAGTATATCACGTAAAAGTGTTCATAAGAGAAGTACCTGAAAACAGCATGTGCTAGTGAAGTTATGATTAAAAGGGAAAACCACAAAAACAAAAAAAAGCAACAAGCATCATGCCTCAGCTAAAACAAAAGTCTATCCAACACCTCTAGGAGACATGTCTACCTCAGAACTTTATTGATGTCTTCCTCTTCATCTGCATATTGCATTGCATCAATTATGTTTCCACGTTTCAACTCCCTGAGGGTAAGATGACCATTTCCAGATCTATTTATGTAGTAAAATATTCTGTATATTACAGTTTCAGCTGAAAATTACAGAGAAAAAAAGTTAGGGCTCTATCAAATATCATTGTTTTCTCAAAAAGATGAACAACAATCTGTAGTTCAAAGCTCTAGAGTTCGAAGTTATATGCTTAGGTTTTAGAATATTTCATGTTATAAAGGTTCTCTTCCAGCAGCTGCAAACAGTAGTTGCATTCAGCAAAAGACAATTACATTTTCCTTTTAAATCAACAGGAAAAACAATATAACTGGAGATCAATGAAAAACCAGATTTTGATAAAAAAATATAACCAGCACAATAAGCAAATATTTCACATTAGAACAATTCAAACAGACGCCACAGCTGAATTAAGGAAGGAATCAATCTTATTTCATTGTGATTGTGGACTATAAGAAGGATGCGTTACAACCATACAGCCAAACACAAAGAACAGATGGTTCGTATTCTGGGGTACAAACAACCCATGGCAGTCAGATTTCTGTTACAGCTCACTTACTCAAATAGATACATAATTAAATGAGTCAAGTTCAACCAAAGTTGTGCTATGCTTGTCCATATCCATGAACAACTTCATCTATAAGCTAGATTAGAGACTTCTAAAACTCATCTAGAAATTTGTTTTCAGCTCTTGTAAAGCTCAATTCCTTTTCTTTTCGTACTCTTAAGTCGCCATTTTTTAAACAAGTAAACACAACCTTGACATTGCTTGAGTCATATAAATCATCTCTAGGAAAAACATGATTGATAATTTTTACGCTTATATTGATCTCCAGGCCAACTCAAGTTAAGAAAATAAAAGAGAAATTAGAAGGGCCTTTAAAAAAAAAATTCAAGCCCTTGAGTTCAAGGAAATATTCAATGAGCTTATCCTAAATAGAGCAAAACTCAACTCGGCAATTGCAGCACAATGAATTCATACATTTATACTTTGGAGTTGTAGCAAGGAATGTGGCAATTACTTACAACCTTATCCATCAAGGCACCCACACTAGGCTAGCCAAAACATCAAAAAATGACTAAACACAAAATTAGAATACTGCACCAACATTCTCAATACCACAATTACACCTTAGGATTTTGAGTACATGTCATCTTATGCTTATCATATAAAACTTTCCATTTCTGTACAAAGATCTGCACAATGCATTTGATTCTGCAATTTCAACAAGTATCAAATCCTACTCTGGCACAAGTTTATGCTACAAAATAATAGAACTTGAATCCTTCTAATTAGTAGCATTCCATAGATGATACATCATCTTAAAATGGTGAACTATAAATTAGTAGCATCTAAAAGACCTGTCACTAAGTGTCATTATTTACAAAATCCAATATACTTTAAACATTAATATATGTTACAACTCGCCCAACATTCAAAAACATATAATTAGACTGTTTGCTGGCATAGGCAGCCAATGCACCCCAAACAGGTTGACTACCTGAAAGAAAATTTTAAACTGTAGTTTAGACGCTTTACCTATGACTACACTTGTGCCCCACACTCCTCTCCACCCAAAGTAAATCAAAAAAAGAAAATTACAAAATTCATTTGAAAGCCCAAAGACATAATGACATATAGTTACAACCATAATCACTTTTGTTTGCAAATGGTTGAAAAAAAAGTCATCACTGATTAAGATCAATGACAACTAATCTAGAAAATTCAAATACAGCAACAGCAACAAGAAAAAGATTTCTGGTTTTAGATCAGGAATCTTGTAATCAGTATTGCGTTGCAACAAAGTTAAATAGTTCATAGAAGGCATAGAACAAACCATATCTTTCCTGAAACTCTGGAGTACTTTGTAAGAATTCCAATCCAGCATGGGTAGCCAACAGTTCCCGAAGCACAGGTTTGAAATCTTCCTGTAATCAATTTGAAATGAATTATTAATCATGTTAGAAGAGTATTGAAACAACAAACATCAAAACATATTTCTGATTTTGAACTTAGTATCTGAATAATTCAATATAACACATTGATGCACACCATGTAATGAACAACACAAGCACCGGAAGAAACACACCTGGGTAAGGTAATTGAGATCAGGTTGCTTCAGAATTGTATATATCTGGGTCGCTATATCCATTGTCAGCATGTTTCGATTTATCCAGTAATCAATAAAAGCATCCCTACAAGCAAACGGCATGAACATTTGGACAATGCTATATGTACACTGGCAAAGTCACCAATTAGAAAATACAGAGTAAACTAGGAATAATGTTTTATATCTCAATTGGTTCATAACGTGTTTATGTTTCAAACTTGTGCCACTTGCAATTAGACATCAGCCTATGTGAAAAATAAGGATCTCTATTGATGCTTTCATTAGCATAGGGCACAGTATAAGAATTGTCCTAGTCCTCAACAATTCTCATCTTAATCAATTCAGTACTAGAACAAAACCAAGGCTGATATATTACCACAACCAGGTAGCATCAGTGATTTGTCAGTATACAAGGTTATAGGAAATTCGCTCTAGATTTCACGCTAGTCAAAATCAGTGAATTTTCAGAGACATAACAGAGCTTTAGAATTAAGTAGTCAGAACCCATTATCAGCCTACCTCCAAAACTTAATTGGATCCTGAGTTGGAGAATAAAATTGAGACTCCCTGTAGTAACTTTTGAAAAGATTCTAACATAAAATTATCAAGTCAACAACTTATCTCTTCAGCACAATTTGCATAAACTTTCATAAAATGATATAACCACCCAGCTTCAGAAATTGTCACTCACAGCATCAGTAGCATTTTAATCATAAAAGATATCATATTCTTCCAAACGGATAGGGATAAAACTTGTTTATAATGGTGATAAAATCGACTAAGTCATAATTAAGACACTCATCAAGAAAACTGCATACATTATCAATTATACAGCTTGAAAACTATGCTTGCAAAGTAAGACACCGTACCTCGTAACAAATCCAGTACCATTCACATCGATCTTTCTGAAAAGAGCAGTGCAGAAGAATGATGGTAGCTTGCAGATTTCCTTGGTGACTGTTTTGAATTCTGAAACAGAATGCAAAGTTCAGATGAGTTCATGATATATCATAGGTGGGCATGTAATATGCATATCCCACCATGTATCTGCAGTCCATCTTGGCGTCCATAGAAAAAGTGATTGATCATGAACAAGGACTGTTCTTTCAATTCATTTGGCGGTGGACGACCGTTTCGGAAGTAAAACTGCAAGAATTGAGAGAAACAATTTTCATCAATTCTTGTCTCAATTAAGTAATTTGAGCATCAGAGGAAGGGGGGTTCCAACAAATGCATACATATTTCACAACTCAGTCAAAGATCTTGAACCCGAAAAAAAAAAAATTCGAACCTGAGGTATGACTTCCTTTACAGGCTCACTAACTACTTTTAAAGGAGAACCTAAATTAGAAGGGCCAACCCTTTGCTTCGTTATACGTGGAGAACCAGAAGTACTTCTAGGTGAAAGAGGAGGCGTGCTCCCCGATGGAAACATGGAAGGTAAGGAATTGCTTGTGACTGCATTTGTGCTAGAAGAGTTACAAGTGACATTCAAGGGAGCGCCTGTTTTGGCATCATTAAGCAATGAAATGACCTGTAAAAAGGAAAATCAACGAATAAGTAGCCATATCATCCACAGAATAAACTCGTTTTCCAACAGAAACATCACTTTCAAGAAATTCTCATAAGGAACATAAGAAAGCAATCAACAAGGTAAGAAATGGGGCATTAAAAAAAAAATTCTCATCCTACAAATCTCAACATATGCAGATCCATACACAAAGTCTTCATCGATGATTGAAGGGCACAAATGGCTAAATCATGTAGCTCAAAAGATTTTTTGTTTTTTTTTGAGAAAGCTCAAAAGATTGTTTCAAAGTGGGAAATGAGCACAATCTTTCTGACTACATGCAGTTAGGATTTCTCGCATCCCAAGAGTGGAATTACTATTGGCACCACAGCCAACATGCACTATTAAGGGTGCTACTTTGTTACAAACAGAAAAAAGAACAGTTGGAACTCTTCCAAACAGAAATATTTGACGCCAAAAACACAGTTTCGATAAAAGCTGCCACTTCTGCAACTTCATAAAGCTCCTCTTCAGTCATCTATTCAATTCCATTCCGCCAACTAACACGTTGAAATTGCACATCAGTTCCCTTAATAACAATCCACACTAACTAGCGTCTTCAGGACATTAAACAATCACCCAATAACTGACTCATTAACAAAATATAAAACTTCTCCAAATCTGAGACAACGCAGAACGATAACATAATGCGAGTCATTATTCGTTAAAAAAAGGAAATTAAAAAACAAACCAGGCGGTTAGCGTCAGGAAGCGCAAGCCACTGCTCAAAGAGCTGCTGAGCAAAGTCAGGATAGGATTTGAAGGCCAACGGAGCAACCTCTGGCAACTGAAGCAAATCGGCGTCGAAAACCGTCACATCTCCGACAACACCAGTGCTCGCCTCCATGCCTAATAATGCCAAATCGGATCAAGCCAAACATATAGATCGCCTCAAGCCCTAGGTGTCGGTAACAAGAACTCGGCCAACAGCTTGATCGAATGAAATTCTAAGCTCTTTAATCAATTGAACAACAAACGATTTACAGCGGAAACCCAATTGTGAATCTCAGATTCGGAGCACCAGAAGAAGGAGCAACCCTAGATCTTCCGCGGAAACGAGGGAATTAGTGGTTTGGATGTGGTTTTTTGAGGGGAAGAGAAGTGATTGGGAAGCGAGAAAATGAAGGAAAATGCGGGAAATGAGCGAAGGACGCGAATGAAAGGACGGAGGATTAGCTGTGAGATTAGAGCAAAGAGTCGGGAGAAAGAAAGAGTAATTTTTGATAAAAATGACACCTGAAAATGGTGAACTAAAGAGGAAAGGACACGTGTCCCTGACATCTTCTTTTTCTTTTTATTTTCCCCTATTATTATTATGAATTTTATATGTGCTTCAAAGAGTATTTTCTTAATATTTTTTCTCCCCTTTTATTTATTTATTTACTGAAAATAGGGAAGTTAGTCCAAAAATTATGTCTGGTCGAACTATAAAGTCAACACCAATTTCAAAGACTGCACCGTCCGCGGAGTTAAAAGTGAACAAACTCAACTTTCATTTTACATCTTAATTTATGAAGTCCAAGTTTGAGAAATTTCTTACTGAGATTTTATGGACTGAATCAAAGCTGCCTTTAGAGTTTTATGTCACTCTCCGTCACTAAGATTGTATCTTTCCAGAGTTAGTAATGATCCGATTTAAATGTTTATATGATGAATGCGTTTGAGCAAAATCATGTCCAAGTCCAGAGCTGTTTCTATCTTGCAGTTATAAGCAATGTTTGAACATGGACAAAGACATGCTAAAGAAAGTCAGGTGGTTCTACCATCTGGGATCCACCTAACAATTATTTGCTACAACTGAACAGGGTAGGAATATCTATTTTGAAGCTTAAGATTACAAGTAATGCACATGCTTTCTTTCTCTTCAAGACTTTAAACAACTCTATTAGAAGGAGTGACAGTAAAAATTTGTATTTGGTTTCTACATTTCTTGCAAAGAAGACATCTTTTGGGAGTGGGCCTGTAGAAAGAAAATCATGTGTAAACTTTCCTAGAAGGAAAGGTAAGTCGTCTTCATCTTTATCCATAAGTAATGTGTTTGTGTTCATCGCTTTCGTTTGTCTGTGCCAATAGTGAGGTTCTCCAAGCTCCGAATCTGGTCATCATGAGCCGCCGCAACATGGGAATGTGATGCTACTTTGGATTCAGCTCCAGAATGGATTCTTTGAGTGGTGGAGAGAGTGCTGCTGTTTGTGAAGAGCCAGCTTGATCGACTCTCACTAGGCGCGACAGTAGAACTTAGCCTACTGCTTGAAGCAACGGCCTTCCTGGACAAATTGCCATTTCGGGACGAAGTACTACGGCCTCTCTCTAACTCAGCATGCTGGAAAAGGAGTAAGATATATAAACAGTGGTATTTTGCAGTATAGACTAGGAGCTCTCAAGTTAAAACCTGTCCCAGTCCCAGTCACTAAGGGTGCAGAAATCATTTTCATTTACTTACTGCATCTCTAGACAATGTTGCATCTTCTGATGTTCTATACTTGGCACGATCACCATGAAGCCCAGAAGCAGAAGAATTTCTCCTGCTGAGGAATTCAGTTGTACCTGAAGGTCTGTCATGGGAGTCTTGTCCTGCAATAAACAACAAAAAAAGAGCAAAGAGTTGAGTATTCTGAAAAAGGAAGGAGAAGCAGTTGCAAAAATCAATCCTGGTGAAAAGGACTCTCAGAAGGATCATAAATTTGGGGGTTATTGGCGAAAATCATACTGCACTAGCTCATCCCAAGAAGTTGATTGTATATTTCAATATAGATGCTTCTATCCACAGTATGCACAGTTCAAACATATCAACATCACAGGCTCAATATTCCTCTGTATATCTTCCTATCTTGAGAAGGGACATACCCGGAGCCTTTTCTGTTTTCTCAAGAGGAGGTCGGGGTCTTGAACCTGTCCTGCCGCCTTGATGCTGAAACAGACACAAGTTATCCAGAAGAAGAAGAAGTTAAAGAAAACTACATTACAGATATGAAGCACGTACCCGTTGCCTAGAACTGGAACCAATTTGGGGGTACTTCAATATTGTCCAGTCAAATACATAGTCAAATTGATATCCTGCACGACAAACCCTGTTACAAACTCAGACAAGGCCAATCATCTGATAGCCTAAATACCATGCCTTTTTCTTATACCCATTCTGAGCTATCAAAGACGGAAAGCTAGTAATTGCTACTATGAGGCAGGAAGAAGTAGCTAATTATCAGAACAAATTATATTCTACCGCCTAACCATATTAATCTAAGTAAATAAATTTTCCTAATTTTACCTTCTCGAACAAATAAATCTCGAAAAAGCCTCTTCAAGTATGAATAATCTGGCTTATCTTCAAATCGTAATGATCGACAATAGTGAAAGAATGATATAAATTCTGATGGATATGACTTGCAAAGAGCCTGAGAAAAAAATACACATTTAAAGTCATAAATACAGAACGAGTTGTATATGATAAGATCTAGCTAAAGTAAAGATGCCAAAGAAACAAGTGTAGCATTAGATATTGTTGCAAGTCAATAACTTAAAGGATTAGTCTGCTTTAAGTATCCTTCTGTATTAGATGTAATCATCAGTCTGTCAGTTTGAAAATTGTGATACCTCAATAGGAGTTAGCATCTTTTTTTCACTGATTTTATCATACTTCTGCCTTTTCGTCCCTGCTTTAAGGCCCTGCCAAGGAAGGCTGATGCCAAAAATACAAAAATTTAGATGAAATGCTCCAAATGAGCTACTGCAATGAATTTATGAATAATAAATGCTCCAACAGATTTTTAAATATAGCTAGCATAATAATCTTTCTTTTTCCAACCTTCCCCTTAGGAAATACATGAGAACATAACCAAGAGATTCCAAGTCATCTCTTCTGCTTTGTTCTGCATAGAAAAGAAAAGTGTATGTTTAATTGAAGCACGTGTAGCTTAGAGCTGAAATTCCTCAATTAATCAAAACCCCAATAAGAAATCACTCCACCCACCAACTCCAAGGTGAGTGTTAATACTAGCATAACGAGCTGTGCCTGTAAGATTCTTGTTTTCCCTGCGATAGTACATGAAATCCACAGCTAAGTAAGCAATCAGTCCTATATTTAGTTATGATTCAAAATACAAAATAATGCAAACCAGCCTCTTTGATAAAGCATCAACCACACAACGTGAAAAGACTCCTAGGATTTGAACTCTGGTAGAAGAGGAGGCTTTTAATCCTCTCTTCCATTGAACCACTAAGGACCAATAGAGTATTTAATACAGTTTGACAAGGAAAATTACAACATCAGATTTTTCAAAATAACTTTCCATGAGAGCCAGCCAAGCTCAAAACATCTAATGGAAGATACTCAGCAACATGCTTTTTGGCCTTGCAAATTACACATGCTTCACGTGCAACTCTAAAGCTTAAGCTGTTAGTTTAGGTTCGTGGATGGAAATACACTAATCTAGCAATACTATGTCTTTGACAAAACTAGCTGAAAACCTACCATGCAATAGAAAATGGTTATAATGCAATACAATGAAAGCATAAGTAATACCTATATGGTATGTGTTTATGAGTTTGAAGATCCTTGTACTTTTTTGCAAGGCCATAATCAATGATGTAAACCTGTTACACAACCAACAAGAAATAAGTTGCTGCATTCTGATTGAGTAAGAAAATAAAAATCCTCATACAGAAAATGATCCGGAATACTCTGAGGCAACACTCATTACCAGGAAACTAGATGAAGAATGAAAACAACTATGTTCTAAAGTATCAAAACATGTCAAGGAATTCACGAACTTCCTTCCTTATTTCATTCAGCAATTGCATAAAGGCCCAAATATTCCATAATCCCCCATGTCCAAGATATATGTGGTCAGTAAATGATCTCATATGCTATTGATTACAAAATAAAAACATGGAATTCAATTACCATTTCCTATGTTTCCACTTTTAAGCTCGGGTTGTTTGCATGTCATAACACCGTATATGTTTGTTTAATATGCTTACATTCAGGATGAGAACATTAAAACATGACATACTGATGTGGGATCATCTATAAGGCAATCAAACTACAGTTCATATATAATGGAATTGCTGCATGAGTCTTTACCTGATTGGCTTTGCGTCCTAATCCCATGAGAAAGTTATCAGGCTTTATATCACGGTGGAGAAATGCTCTTGAGTGCATATACTCGACTCTGTTAATCTAAAGAGAAATATAAAATATAAAATATAAATAGGACAGCGGTGCTTATTTAGCTAGAGAAATAACTACCATAAGAGAGAGGTATGTCCGTACCAACTGATCAGCAAGCATCAATACTGTTTTCAGAGAAAACTTTCGGTTGCAATAGTTGAACAAGTCTTCAAGACTTGGCCCTAGGAGGTCAATAACCATGCAATTGTACTCACCCTCAACTCCGAACCATTTTAGCTCAGGGATTCCCGCTTAAAAAGAATAAGAAATTAATCAGTAAAAAGTGGAAATAAGCATCAGTTCAATGTATTTCTAGTTTTTTTTTAATCACAATTTAATCTCAGCAAGGCAAGAGATCAAGAACTCACTCCCTCCTTGAAGAAGCATGTAAACTTTAGATTCATAGTGAAGCTGAGGGTGCTTCGTCTTCACAGGTTCCTTAAAATTGACATAAAATGAAACAGATTACTAAAAGTTTGAGAAGATCAAAGCAATTCCAAGATAATACCAAAAACTTAATCAAGCCACCTCTCAAAGTTTGGTTTTTCCACACAGCCCCTGAAGTCTCAAAGTTCCAGCTTCAATCAAATTATTCTTGCACACATGGTTATTCCAAGTTATGCGCCGTTAATCCATTAAACCAAATCCTTGAAAACATGTCCAACAGTTTAGCTTTTGTGTATTTCTTATAGACACGGACATAATTGTATTGATGATAACTTTTTCCTTAAATATATTGTTAAATTTCCCTCACAACAATCAACATTATTCCAGAAGGAAGATAATAAGCTTACAAAAATGAGGTGAACGATGTTGCTAATTCAAAGTAATTTTTGCATACGCAGAGGCTTATTATTAGCCAACGGAGAATCACCAATTAATAGAACACCCAGATTACAAATTTAAATCAAACTTTTGGTCCCCTTACCAGCTTTATTCCAACTTCCTCCCCACTCTGTATATTAACACCTGTATGGAATCAGAAACAAATAACTTCATGATTGCCTTTTTTTTACGAAGGAACTTCATGATTTCTTGACTGTATGCAATGTGATAGAATTGGGTTAATGAATGGACAAACAACTCACCAAGATATAGCTCCCCAAAAGATCCACCACCGATTTTCCGCCCCATTTTGAATTTTCCTCCAACGATATGATCCATGATTGGAATTTGAGACTCACCAAATTGCAAAAACAACTTAAAATAGCAATATCTTTCAGCACTGGGTTTTCAAAACCTCTATCACTAATAGAGAAAAAGAAATGGCAGGGCGAATCAACAATTTGAACATATGAATATAAAGAACAAAAAGAAAACGAAAAAGAAGAATGAGGAAGAAAAAAAAATCACAAAAGAAGAGATGTAATCGAAAAAAGTGCAAAATTATCATGAATGGGCCACATTGGCATAGAAACCATCAACTCGGAAATAAAAGAATTGTGGTGGGATTAATCAAAACAAACATTGGAATGGCGGAAAGCTTCCATCTTTCTTGAAGCTTTTGACATTAACATAAACGAAACCAGAAAGAAGAAAGTAGGAAAAGACAAAAAAAAAAAAGAAAAGAAGAAAGATGGTTGCTTTCCTAATCACAAGGAAACGAGTGTCATTCTCTTCTCTTTCTATTTTTAAGCAAAATCACCCTCTCTCTCTAAGCTATTCACGGTCGAGGAAGCCGGCCTCAATTCATGCACGTGCCTGAGCCCTGGCACGTGACATAGCGTCCCATTTTGAGTCATACAGATTCCTCAAAGAATCTGACACGTTCTGTGTCTTTGTCTTTCTCTATCCTAAAGCCTCCTCACCACTTCATCAATCTGCAATCAACAACTCTTTGAATACTTACCTAAGGTTCGATTCTCGAAATACCCACTGTTTGACACGAGCTTCTCGCTTTCACTGACATGGGAAACCGACGAATTTTTTGAATTTCCCATAGTTGAGGAATCGTTGTCGTTCCACGGTAACTATGTTGCTTTGAGCACTGTTTTCGTATTTCTTTATTCGTATTATTTAAGAGAGCAACCATATTTTTTCCCTAGCAGATTCTGGCGTTTTCAAAAGATCAACTTGATCCTGACATTTGACTGCGGATTGAACCCAGATGAGTGGCGAAGATACTTTCTCAGGATCTGATTTGTTAAACCAATTTGAGCTCATTTTGGAGTCTGATCGACTAATGTAAGTGTTTCTTTACCACTTTAGGATTCGTGTACTTGCTGTTATTAGAAGCATTAGTAGAGAATGCAATTCTAAAATGGTTATTTCGGCCAGTGAACTTTTATTCCTTAGCATTTTGGTTCAAGACAAACACTAAACTGTGAAATGTGCTGTTCTAAGTAGCCTCCTCAGAATCTTTCACTATTTTCTTTCAAATGTTCCAAAAAATGCTAATTTGCTTTTTAAAGATTATTGGATATTGTGCTAGTGGTGGACCATGACTTCTTTTATAATCTTTCGAATCTGAGAAAGGTAATTAGTTTCATAGAATCTTTCATGTGTTTCTGGAATTCGAAATGGTTTTATTGTTCATTCGTGGTCATATGTTGCTGTTGTTTCTGTTGCTACTTGTTTCTTGACTCTGTTTTTTATTGTATTTTGATACAGTGATGAAGTTGGATTCATTCACCCATCGCAATTTGAGCTATTAAATTCAGAAGCAGGCTCCTTCTTTTCTAAGACACACATTGGCGACTCGAAAGAAGACAATCCAAAATTTTGGATTAGAGATCATAAATTGGGAATTTCAACCCATATTCTTTTTCAATTATATATGGCAGCTAAAGATGCGTTGACAAGGGCACTTGCACAATATAGAACATTAGAGGGCAGATATAATGTGTCTTCATCTTCACTGGACACTCTTGAAAGTGAGGTCATGAAGCATAGCAAGTCAATCTTATTGTTAAGCTGTGATTTTGGTACTGCATGGAATTCTAGGTATTCCTTATCTGAAATCTGTTCTATATGGAACTTACATGAATTTGCATGCATTTTCTTTGATCATCTATTCTTAAATGCTTTCTAGCATTTTTTATTTCCCGCTTAGTTATCTTTTAAAGCACTAATTATACCATTTTCTTTTGTTCATTTTAAATAGTTTAAATTTGATTTGATTGTTTTGCTTTTGCTTGCAAGGAGGCATGTGATGCAGTTGTCCTCGTTAATTATTTGTGTGATGTTGTTAAATGTGCTCTTATTAGCTTTTTTTTCCCCCTAAACATTGAAGTCTCCTCATAATGAGAAATTTGATAATTCCTTGATGAATGCAATGTGGCCTTTGGCTACTGTAGAAGGCATACTCAAGAGTATAGTATATTTCTCTATAATTTTATGGTGTAAATAGGTACAGATATTTACACCATAAAATTATAGAGAAATAAACTATACTCTTGAGTAATTTACACAAACATCTGTAAATATGGTAATATACTTATAGTTATTAATTGGTATTGATTCTCCTAATCATAAGGGATGATCTTCAGGGATAACTATTCTAATAGCTACAAATTTAGTAAAGATCAAGGTGGTTAGGTTACTTATTCTTAACAAACATTTGGATGACATAGGACACGTTGGACTGGTCAAGTTGCTCTGATAATGTCATGTGAATTAGAACAATTTGAAAGAACAAACTTTGAGGGCCTATTTCGTCTTGTAAGATCAAATGAATTGCATCTAGGTTTCTCCGTAGGGTCTAATGATCAACCATTAATGTCATCCTCAATGGAGACTTAAGCCTTGGCCTAGAAAAAACTAGGGCCTTGCTCAACCCCCACAAGCAGAAGTTGAGTACACAAACAACCTACAAGTTCAATGTGTTCAAGTTGTCACTGTCACATGTTTCAGGATACATTCAGCCCAAAAGGTTTGAACTGTTTGGTCTTTGTCAGGACTATATCATATTGCAAGTTAATCCATCATTATTAACCTAACTATGTGTTGAAGCATACTTATTAGTCACATGGTCACAGGAAACTGATAGTTTCAAAGAAGAAGCAGCTTTCTATGTTTATTGATGAACTTTCCCTCTCAGCCCTTGTTCTTTCATATTCACCTAAAAGCGAACAAGCATGGTGCCACAGGTAATATTCATTGTTCACATGCATGTATGAAAGGCTTCAAACTGTTTCTTCTTTAATGTCATTTAAGGAATGACTCTTATCATCTTCTACTATTAACAGGCGGTGGGTAATAAAGATGATTGCAGAAAAATGCTCGACACTGGAAGAGATTATAGGGAAAGAATCAGAGCTAGTGCAGAAAATAGCCGAGGTTTAAAAACTCAGTCAGGAACTGGATACCTTGAGTTAGATAAGGTTTATAGATACTTTTCAGAGTAAAAATTCATCAAATTTTTTGAGAGTTCCATTTTGTAAATTTGTTTCTTGTTACTCTTCATAAGGATATCACCTCTAATTTATATAATTAGGAAACTTTTAATGGGGAATGTTCTGCACAATTATAGCTGTTGATTTATTCATTAATGAGCTTGTGGAGCCACATTGCATGCAGTTCCTGATTCTGGGCTCATATGGCACCATATTTGTTAAACATTCTCTGCATCAAGCAAAATGAGCAAGAAGAGTTTGTCTTTCATGAGGTCTCTTAGTGTTTGCTGTTAACTTTGTGCAGAGATCTAAAATGAATTATCGCGCATGGAGCCACCGTTGCTGGTTAGTTACATACATGACAAGAGAACAGGTTATTTTCTATGATTATCATGTTTGTGCTTTTGATTGAAGCCTTGCCAGTCATGAATCTCTTTTGACTAAAGCCTAGCCAGTCATGAATCTTCATTTAAAAGCTGATGATAGTTACTTGCATATAAGCTTCATTTCTTTCTTGTTTCTGCTTCCAATTAGTTTCATACTAGTCTTGGAAAATTGTTGTCCTTCAGTTCCTTTACTCCAATTTTGCAAGTTATATATGTTGGTTTGTTCAGGTGCTAGATGAGTTGAAGAAATCTAGAGATTGGGCTCGGTTACATGTTACTGATAATTCATGCTTTCATTTCCGCACGGTGAGTTTTTCAGAAACATTTGAATCTGGTATTAAATGACAAAGAGGAGAGGGGAGGGGTGGACAACAAACAACCAAAGTGATGCCAATCAATGTAGTTTATACCAAATGTGTCATCTGATTATCTTTCTTCTGTTTATTGCCTGTACTTAGATGCTTTTAGCATTACCCAGTGTTCAATTTCAAGATACTTTCTGTGGCAATTTATAAAAATAGCAGGCCTTTTATAAATTGGTCTGAATTTTTCAACTTCTGTAATGGAAACAATTGTTACTTCTTCCCTCATGGAAATCAGATGCAACATTATCTTTCACAATGATTTGGTAGTCTGAAGTCAACAGTTGGAGCAATCATAGAATATGGATGGCTTTTTCTTTGATGATCACGTTTTTCTATCAACTTGCAGCGGTTGCTACTCAGGATTCTAGAAGAGTTCTGCCATAAACAGGAAGATGAAAATGTCAATAACACGCTTAAAATTTACCAAATATGGCAGGTAAAATGTTTATGCATTCATCAGCAAGTTTCCTTCATCTTTTAAAAGTCAGTACTGTGTCTTTGTATGTCATGCACATGCATTTTCGTTATCCTACCTTTAGTGGGACTAATGTTGATGCAACGACGACCATATGTTTCTTCAAAACCTGATCATCTGTCCCCACTTGATGATTTACATTTTGCATTTGTAATATTTTTGAATCGTATATTTTCTTTTAAGTGCACAATATATATCAAAGACTATCCAGTTAATAATACTGGTAATGTTGTACATATTTCACCCATTTTGATTTAGCTGTCTGTGATCTTCATAATATGTGCATGTGACAGGAGGAGCTTGATTGGGTTGCAGCTTTGATAAAGCTCTATGCAGGAAGAGAGGTAAACTCCTCTCCCTTTCTTTCTTCCCCTTGCTATGTAGTAATGTCTTCAGTCATGTCAATGGATTGATTAGAATAGATATTACGATCTTTTAATTTGTAAAAAGTAATAATTTGTGGAATTTGGGGGCAGTTACTTCTTTATCAAAGAAGGAATTTTACTCGTTCAAGTAAGTGCAAAGTGGGCCACTTTTACTTAGTATGCTCTAGGGTTCACTTGTTTGGATGATATGTTCCTTCTTTAAACAAGAGCAAATAATAACAGTTTCAATAGAGTTGAATAATTTGTATGCAGAAATGGTGAAATGATCTCCTAATCCAAGGGCCAACTTCCAGTAGTGCTGTACTGATCCTTGGATTACCTATGGTTTTATCCATTCAAGGATTTGTTGTCTTTCTACAGGCTCTGTGGCTTCATCGCCGTTTTCTCTCATTCTGTTGGATAAGGCATTTAACTACTGATGTCGGTGACTTACCAGATTGTTCTCAGCACGACTCCAACATAAGCACAAATATCCATATGTTTTTGGATAATGAGCTAGCTCTGGTAAATTCTTGTTCAACCATACCTGATAATGTATTTGAAGATTTTCAGGCCCAAGCATTACATGCTGCAACTTACATATTGTGGTTGACAAAGGTAACATGAGTTATGTTTGATTGCCTGCTATAGTGTTAAATTTCTTTCTTCTAATAATGAAGAGACTAAATGCTTGCGCAACTTTTTTGTTTGCCAGCAAATCCCCAAATTCCGTGACATTAGAATCCGAGAGAAGCTATCAGCAACTAATATGAAGTCCCTGCTTATTGTAACATGCCCTGAGAGGTCCTCCCTCTGGGACAGTTTAGCACTAGATTGATGCGAGGACCAAAAGCATGTCAATACTACTGTGATAGTCATGTTCAAATGTGGTACTGTTAGAAATTCTTTTCTAATGCAGTGGCTGTATAATTCCTTCAACTTCATGTGGATGAATAATAACTTAGAGGACCCGAGATTGACGTGTTAGTTATTCCTTTGTGCTCTATATCCTATTTACTTTGAATTTTCTAATGGTTGCCAAGATATTCCATAATACTTACTATAGTGATTATTATGGATAAGTGATCTTTCTCTTCTAGATGATTCTCTTATGCCCTTTGCTTCTGATGTTGCATCAGAAAGCATAATAAAGCCAAGGCACTTGAATGCATGCAGGCAACAACTTCACCCCTTTTGACTTCCATTATCATCTTGCTGGCTGCTCATTTTCTGTTTCCAAGTTACTGTAAGACATAAAATATGAAATTGCTACTTTTTGGACGCATCAGATTGCTTCGTTCAGTCTATTTTATGCTAGCCTTTTGCCACTTCTACATTGTAAATATCAGAAGGCTCCATGCATAACCATGTCCTTCAAATATGATGTGCTTGTTCCAATTAAGTTCTCCAAGATTAAATTTGTTTTATTTTATACATCACTTCAAATTTTACAGTGGCAAGTGGGCGGATATTTAAAGAGTTTGAGGAAAAACATATTTTTAAGGGTTATATGCGTTACCACCTCCACATTTGTTTAATGATTTAACAATGCTGGAGAAGGCTGTATTTGTTGTCCTTCAAAGCTTTTCTATTTTAGATTTTAATTACAGTTATAAGGAGATCAATAGCCTTCAACCTATCATCCTTGACAGACTAATATCCTTGTTATCTAAGGCCTGAATACTTAAATTTGTGTAGAATTGCCAAATTTACTGGTGAAACTTCCAACCTTAAGGCGGCAACAGGACGTGCACACCCCCGAAGAAGCAAATAGAAACAGGCTAGCTCATGGACTCGCCATTGTTAGTCATTTTTGTTTCAGCAAATATGTGACCATTTATAGGCCTTTGGACGTTCTGATTTCCATCTTCTAGTGACGAAGGGAAGATCCAATAGTTCTTAAACCGGTTCTTCACGACGTAGCAGATGACAATGTTATTGAGTTGAACCGATAGCATTACTTGGATGACAATTATGTGAACTTTGGCCTTAACCAATCTAATGAGATTTTGCATATCTAATTGGCACAGAGGAATGTGTCAAGGAAGCATGAAGATCAACAATTAAAGTAGGGATGAATTAATGTTTTACAGCAGTACAAATCAATGTACGAATGTTATTGCGAAGTACAAACACAATAAAGTTCAGGTAAACTCGGGAAGCAAACTAAAGGACTTTGCTTTGCTCTAGACATGAGAGAGACCCAGGACTGAGGAGCTGATGAAAAGAAAACCAACTATGAGAAGATGGCGAAGAGAGGTTGAAATCAAGCAAACCGGATTGCATTATGGCGCCATCCAATGTCTTCTTGTGTTTAGTATCCATCGTCTCAACCATGGCCTCCTGGTTTAGAGTAGAAAATGAAATTTTGGCAGGTGACAAATTATGGAACTGTAGGTGCCCAGGAACATCTGCACCAAATGACACAGGTCTTTCAAGATGAAGCGGAGGTGGTGGTCTCTGCTGAGACTGTGACGGCTCATCTGCACCAGTGAGCTTTTGAACCAGGTCCCTGAAGTTAGCAGGATCAACCTTGTATACCCTTGGCCTTATCGGTGGAAATGGTGCTATAGGTAGTTTCCATGGCTTTACTTGAGGCTTACGAACTGAGTGCAACGATGATTGGAGACACCCTGGAGATCTGGACCTCTTTCCTACATTATATGCTTCCATGATCAGAACCTTATAACTACTAGATAGCTTTTGGTGTACGAGGCTCTGAGTGGCAATAACTATATATAAACTCGCATAACGAGACTATGATACTCTAGATAAATGAATATCAAGGCTTGAAAAAGACAAGGAGTGGCAGTAACGGAGATATGAAGTTGTTGACGGCAGGAACAGGAAATTCAAAACCAATAATTCGGATAGTAGTATGACGGCTAACTTGAGTACCTACAAGAGCACGTTGTTTGGCCTTGGTCTTCAAAGCTGAATTATTGACCATCTTAAGCATTTATGATATAAAATAAGCACTACCCTCTTCTTCGCTGTGGCGAATATGATAATAGAGGAGAGATGAGAAATGGCAATGCGGGGACAGGGACACAGTTGGACTGAGTTTGCTAAGAAATGTGAGTAGAGACTAAAGCCGCCTCTCGTTATACGTAGGTTTATGTCACGAAGTGGGGTTTCTTATTATGTTTATATGATTCTTTGACCAAACTGGTTGATTGCTCGCTCTGAGTAAAACATGTGGACCATTTCTTGGTCTTCTGTTCTTTCTAGTTCAACTCCTGGCGGCTGGTGACAGAAACAGTTAAGGCCTTCTCTTTGTCATTATTAACGTTTAATGTATTTGAACTATGGTGCCGATCGATTTGAATTTCAATTCAACCAAATCATCCTTGTCATCAATTAAGTTTGACTCTTTGAAGTTTTAAAGCAAAATACAATGTAACTTTTGTTAAGTAACTTAACAACTTTGAATTAGGGATTTAGGGTTCTGTTCGGTGAAGAAAGGGGGAATATAGAAGAAGGAGAAGAAGAAGCTGAACGGAAGAGAGAGAGGTTCTTTTAGTGACCATGTATCATACTATGTCGTATTCTTCTTCTTCACTTATTCCTCAGCTTTTTTTTTTTTTTTGATTCTAATACCATCTGGCCAGACTTTATTGATAAAAACAACCAAAGCTAAAGACAATATGCAAATCCACGCAAAAA
>JANZLH020000047.1:286550-296661 GCA_026770325.2 Erythroxylum fimbriatum
CCATCTTCACAATGCAAACTGTTCGGCTCCCGCGTCAACTTTGCGACGATTTGGAGAAGATTATGCGGGACTTTCTTAGGGGATCAAATTTTTCTCAGCGAAAAGTGTCTCTTGTCAGTTGGGAGTCGGTCTGTAAACCTAAATCTGATGGGGGCCTCGGTCTCAAGAGGCTCCGTCCTACCAATGCTGCCCTTCTGGTAAAACTCGGTTGGGCTTTACTGATGCAACCGACGTCCCTCTGGGTTAAGGTTCTCCAAGCAAAATATGGGCTGGATACTACCACGATCCCTCTCACTATTCAGCGACCGGGCGCCTCGGTGGTGTGGCGGGGCATTTCAGCCTCATGGCCCCTCGTCCGACAGGGCAGCCACTGGTTGTTGGGTAATGGCCGGCGGATCCTTTTCTGGCAGGATAATTGGGTTTCGGGGTGGGGCTCGCTTCTTCACGTGGCCACATCTCCTGTTCCGAAACCTAGTCTATCCGCACCGGTTGCTTTCTATGTGACTGCTGAGGGTAGCTGGAGGTAGCAGGAGTTTCAATCCCATCTTCCGCCTGAAGTCTGTTTGGCGTTAGCCTTTATTCAACCTCCTCCTGCGGACCGCGACGACGATCAACTAACGTGGGGGCCTACCACTTCTGGGCGATTCTCTGTGGCTTCTGCGTATGCGCTCCAGGAGGGGCCTTTTCAGGACCTGGCCCACCAGTTGTGGAAGCGTATCTGGACCCGGCCTGGGCTTTAGTGGATCCGCTCTTACCTGTGGCTTTTGACTACCTAGAACCTTTTAACTAACCAGCAGCAGGTGGTTCGGCATCTTACCACAGACGGCGGCTGCCTGTTCTGTGGCCAGGAAGAGTCGGTCCTTCATGCAGTGCGTGACTGCTCGCGGGTGCACTCGTTCTGGTGCCAATTTCCTCGAACCATGGTTGCTACGGATTTCTTTCACCAAGACTTAAGTACCTGGGTTTCGACTAATCTTCGCAACCACTCGACCGACAGCCGGACGGCCTGGCCTACAATTTTTGGCGTTGCTGTCTGGTGGCTATGGCAATGGCGTAATAGTAGTATTTTTGAGCAGGGCTTTGTTTGGCCAACGGAGGGCCTGTGGATTGTGATGGATTATGTGGATTGGATTGGTCGCGCTCGGATTATGGAAGCGACAATTTTCTCGCCCCGGGGGTTGCCTGCGGGACACCTTGTGCAGTGGACTCCGCCGCAGGAGGGGTGGGTAAAATTGAATTCGGATGGAGCGTTCCAGCCCGGGTCCTCCACGTCTTCTGCTGGAGGCTTACTCCGTGATAGCCTCGGGAATTGGTGTGGTGGCTTCCAACATCTCCTCGGGCCAGGATCCCCGTTAACTGCTGAGCTTTGGGGAGTGGCTTCTGGGCTCCAGGTGGCGTGGGATATGGGGTTCCGACGTGTCTTAGTCGAAGTCGATTCGCTCGAGGTTATTAATCTTCTTTCTGCGTCTCATGGTCCACTAACTGGGGATGTTTCTTTGGTTGCAGGTATCCGTGACTTTTTGCATCGGGATTGGGAGGTCCAGATGTAGCATATCTTTCGCGAGGCCAATCAGTGTGCTGACAGACTGGCAGTTCTTGCCCGCGTTTTACGCCCAGGTCTCCACATCCTTTCGGAGTCCCCGGCTTTTCTCCAGGAGCTTCTACACAACGACAGGCTTGGAGTGGGTTACCCTAGGCATTAGCCTTTAGCTGTTTTCTTTCCCTTTGTACGCAAAAAAAAAAAATTTGGAGATGGGCCTTTGATGCTAATACACCTAATGTCTAGGTCTAAAATGTAAAATTAACTAAAAAAATGAGAAGCTTTTACTTTGTTGTATATTTTCATTTTATTAAATGATTGCTTGGCCTAATAAAAAGGATGTGTGGGAAGAAAGAGAATTCAAACTAAAACCAATATTTTCAAGAAAAGACTAAAAAAAAGGAACAAGTTAAGCCCCTAAATGCCTAAAATCCCTCTAGGTCAACAAAATAGTTAGACCTACAAGTTCGTTAATAAAAGGACCCATCTCGGAATTCCCCTTCAAAAACCTGAGCTGAGCCTTTAACCCTCCAATCAAAATCTAACTCAACTGAATGGTTCCCACAAAGCCAAGCCGTTCAACTATTAAAAACCTTTGATACTTTATCTTTTACAAGCGCGGAAAATAGTGGGAACTTTTTTTTTCAAAACCTTTTATTAAGAATTTTGGCAGCATAACTACCATTTTTCTAAGATTCCCAAATCTCGAAAACCTGCATAACACACTTTAAAACACTTCTATATTCACACAAATTTCTCAACTACAAATTATGGACTTCATATCCACTCACAAACAACCCAAACAAATAATTCTCAACAATTTAAAAACATCATTGAGGATCAAAGCCCTCATAGTTCATTAAGAAAAGACATTTACAATTCCACTAATATTCACAAGATCACACTTTTGAACTCTTTCCAAAATAACTTAAAACTTATCACATACATAGAAAAAATAGCACAAACACAGTAACACTCGACGATACAACTAATCTTGAGGCAGAGTCCCAATTGCTGTAACACTTATACACATACTTGAGGTGGTTTGTTTAAAAACATAAAAGTAAGGGTGAGTTAAACGAGCTTAGTGAGTTTAATCAGTTTACAAGAAAATTGAACTTTTCATAACAATATAATTGCAATACTTCATACAATTATAAAGA
Organism: Erythroxylum fimbriatum; assembly: GCA_026770325.2. Taxonomy (NCBI): domain Eukaryota; kingdom Viridiplantae; phylum Streptophyta; class Magnoliopsida; order Malpighiales; family Erythroxylaceae; genus Erythroxylum; species Erythroxylum fimbriatum. Next base: position 289,254 of record JANZLH020000047.1, read on the forward strand.
TCATGGTAAAACATTTTCTATTACAATTTATTCGTGCATCATCAAATCTAGTAATAACATAACATTTTGTAAAACACAATTTTAATTTTTCTAAAATATTATTCCAAAATGCTTTTCGACATTAAACTCATAATATACAAGTTTCTATTTTCCTTTTTTCATTTTCCTTTTTCCAAACAATAAACAGTGGTGGCAATAAGTTTTTTGAAAACTTTTATACTGAAAATAAGCAACCACTAGAATTGCTACCATATGGTGCCTATAAAATCACTTTTAAAATAAATAGTGGCTACATTATTATTGTTATGAATTTTCTTACTCAACATAGCACACCACTAGTTCCTTTACCATATGGTACATTAGGCATAAAGTCACAGAATTGGTTCTGCATAGCTTACCCGCAACAGGTTAATCACTATTTACGGAGCTGGTTTTGCATCACCTACTTGTAATAAGTTAATCGCTATGAATCGGTAGTTACGGAGCTAGTTCTGCATCACTTACTCATAACAAGTCACGGAGCTGGTTCTACATCGCTTACCCGTGACTGGTTAACTACTATTTACGGAGTTCGTTCTACATCACTTACATGTAATAGGTTAACCGTTTTAAATATAATGGTACAAGACATGTATAAAGCCTAGCGAAGTACCATAGGTAAAAACAACTATTACATTTATGACTCATATTATTTTCTAAATTAAGTATGGGAGGATTCATAATTGAATTATTTCAATGCAACTCCCAATCATATAAATTTTAACTTTCAAGTTAAAACTCATATATTGCTAAAGCATACACTTATGCTAGCAATATTCATTTGTAAAATATCATTTGCATAAAACTCAGCATAAATATTCATTTCATGATCAAATGAAAATCCTTTTGTATAAAATCAATTTAAAGAATACTTACATGTCACTAATTCTTTTGCAAAGAATTTAGTCATATAAAACAATTAAAATACACTCATTGTTTTGTAAACTTATCGTCAAGTACACTCATGCATTCATTCCCTCTCCTTTACCTACACAAAATGCATTTCACTAAGGCATTTATTTCCAAATTAGGAAATAAGGCATTAAAACTACATATTCGGTTTAACCGAATTCAAGATTTGTATCTAATCATGTAACACGCATGCTAATCATAATTCTGCTTACTTCCGTAAACTAACCTATTGGTCACCGTTTTCAAATCCAAAATACCATATTTTATCCATTCTAACTTACCAATTCCGTCAAAACACAATCTCACCTAATTTAATTCACCATATCACAATCATGCATGATGAGTCACGGTTATGACCCATGTCCATAATCTATACCTCCACTTGTTCCTTAATTTTTATATAATAAATGTTCAAATTAGGTTTTGAGGTCTTTTAGAAATTTGTTCCCCTGTGTCTGTAGTTTCTATATCATCAAAATAATATCATTTTAACTTATAAATCGTGAAAAATGTATCAAATATCATCAGCTATTTCAACACAGGGGTAGTATCAGGTTACCATTTTAAATATCAAATTTCAATATCATTCATTCTGAATTAGGTATAGGTTTCTTCTAGAGATTTTTATTAATATGTCTTAGGATTCAGCTCCAATTGAAATCACCCAATTTGGAGGTCTTTAGGCCAATCCCAAAACATTGGGACTGGTTTAAGTTAACCTAAAACAGAATCTCACTACACATTCCTCTCTTGTCATATTCAACTAATTCTAAGCAAAGAAATAACAAAGTAATACCAATACAACATTGATCTTAAACACATCCATCTCACTCAAGAAAGCCCATAATAATTAGAATTTTAAGCTAGGAAACTTGCCACTTTTTCCTCCAATCTTTTAAGTATTTGATGAATACTTCAAGATTTCTCCATATCACCATCAAATTCCATCAAAAATGACTACACTCTTCTTCCTCTCTCCTTGGCCTATGTTCACCCTTGGCTTCTCTTCTTTTCCCTTTCTTTTTTGTCTCTCACGTTACTCTCTCATCACTCTCATGTTTATGATGAAAGAAAGAAGCAAAATGTCTTAAGTTTTGCTTTTTTATACTCATTTAATGAATTACAGATGTCACCTTCCTATTTTTCATCCCTAAAGACTCATCAAACACAAGTCATCATCTTATTCGTCGTCTCTAGTGACTTATCATCCACTAATATCATGTAAAAAGATCAAATTGCCTTTAATTAGTACAAAAATACCAAATTACCCTTTAATGCATTTAATTGATCAACTAACTGAATTAAATTCCGAAAAGATTCCACAATCGTCTTATTTTCAAATTGACCATGAAACACTCTAATTAGGGTCAATACTTATTGATTGGATGCTTTTAAAAATTTTGAACGGGTTTAAAATCATCAATACTCATTATTTTCCAAAAAGGGCATTTTAGTCCAATAATTTGGCTTACCCGAATTCTATTAAAACAACTTCCATTTTGACCCGTTTCAGTTCCTATGGACTTCAATCCTAATTCTGGAGCTTTTAATCATATTTTGAAATTATTCGGTAACTTTTCGATTGCCCGACATAATTTTCGGATTGAATCTGTAAATCACTAAATGTCACCGAAATCGTCCAGATTTCATTCAAAAGTATCACCTAAATCTCCAAAGCACATTTCGCAGCTTTTAAAGCTCATTCAAATTCATTCCGTAGCTTTTCGGAGTTTTCGAAAAATTTTCATGAAATTTCCGGTCGAGTCTAGAACTATCTCTAGTCTATCCATGGTCTCTGTTATAATCTCAATAATACATTTAAATGCTTAAATTACTCTAGTACACCATAAATAGATCATACTCTATAATATGTATGTATAACACATTACACAGTACAATAATCAAACTAGGATATTACAGTTAAGATTGATTACCCTTTTGCTTTTGTTGGCTTGTTTTAATTTTAGTCTAGTAGACCCATTAAATTTTATTATTATTTATCTTCAATTTTTTAAGCCTTTTGCCTTTAGGCTTGTTAGGATTCCTAAAAACAACTTTTCTATTTACCAAAAAAAAGATTTCTAAAATTCCTTTTCTAGAAACTGTTTGTCCTGGAAAAAATAACTTGGCTAATTTTATTGAACTTACTCATTTAATTAGCCTAGTCTACTAAAAACCCAATCTAAAAAATTTCAATTTTTTTCCACTTTTTGATAAAAGCTTTTTCCAATTCTTTTTTTTATTTCATTAGAAAATTCCTTTATCCTTTTTATCATCATCTTTTTCAAATATCATTTTCACAAAAAAAATGAAACTTGTCTTATCAACTCAAAAATTCAAGGCTATTTGCATTCAAAATCCAATGCAATAACTCTAAATATCTCCATTTTATTTTTAAAGCCTTAGGTAAAATGACAAACTTCTAAGGGGTTAACCAAATGTTTATTTCTAAAATTTTAGCATGTTTTTATTTTACAACCAAATTTTATTCTTTTTCAAAATTCCTCAATTCTTTTTGAACATAGATAACCACTTAGGTGATAGAATGAGGTGCCTCACACTTTTATTATTTTACAATTTGACTATTGAAATCAATTTTTTAGTTAGGACTCCTAGTTCCTTTTCTTTAGTGTTTCCTATATTTCCTTAAATTAGATAAGTAGTGGTTATTGTTTTTTTTAAGGGTGTATGTGTCAATGACATTCACTTTTCAAATTGATATTATAAAACATATATATGTATAGAATTTATCATGTATTTCTTCTAACCTAGAAATATGATTTACCATTATAATTGATGAGTTTTACACCCATGATGGGTCTAACGGTAACTACTAACAGTAGTTATTCACAGATGATATCAGGCATGAATAACTACTAACGGTAGTTATTCACAAATGATATATAAAGGCAAAGGCAACGTTTTGAAATGGACTGGACTTACTCTGTGTATTTGGTTTCTGAAACGCTGGTTCTTGCTATCTTCTCCTCGGAGGTTTCTACAGGAAACTAAGGCAATCTCTGCGTTCTTTAATTGGTGGAATATAACGAATCATCAAGTATGTATTTTTCGTTTTCTATGCATATACAATCGATCCTGGATGTCGCATAATCTTTGTGATTATGTTTGGTGATCTGTTCATTTTATTCTAACAATAATAGTGATAGCTATAATCAACATACATCTATCAAGTATCATCTTTCGTAGGTACAAGTAGCTTATGATTTCCCACACGTACCCCTTTCTTGTTACTCATCCATTTACCTTTAAACCTCCTTTATCTCCTCAAGATTACTTCTAAATTTGACTTTGTTAAGTATGGCAATCCCTAGTACTAATATTATTTAATGTTTAATCCCTCTAATTGATGACAATTTGTTAGAAACCTCTATACAAGACATATCATTGAACTTCTATAATAAACAAACAAGTACACTTAGAGAAGAGTTAATTTTGCTAGTATAATAATAAGCCTCTTTTGTTATATAATTACTAGCATCAACTTGCTAACATAATAAGCATTCCTAAACTCACTCTCCTTTACACAAAACTCTCTCGTCTCTTTATTTTTTCACTTTCAATTTTTTTCCCTTACTCTTGTGCCCAATCTTAAAAGTCACTTGTCTATTCTTTTCTTTGCTACATTTCTCACTTTCACTTTTTTCTTTTGCTTGCATTCTTGTCTTAACCCTCTCTTTTCATATTTAATTAGTATCCATATATTTATCAATATTTAGAGGTACAAGAGTAATGATCTTGTTTTTCTTTATAAAAGTGTACATATGCTTAAAAACATTATAGATAGCTTTCCTATAATATTGCCACAATCTCCCCATTAAATATGACTAGCTCGTATAGGCACTACATCACTAAGAACTTTGTCCTTATATTTCCCAATGGAGAATAAAATAAATACTTATTTTTTTACCTTGATCTCTCTAAACTCATTAAGCCATTACAACTTGTACGAATTTTGATGTTTCAATATGGATAACTCAACTTTTTTCACAAATGTTGTACTACCTAAATTAGTACAACTCCTCCCATTAATAATGATGCTACACACCCTTTTTCATCATATATTATGTGGAAATTATTTTCTTTACAACTCTATATCATCCTCTTTTAGTAGAGCACTCAATGTTCTTCTTGCTACTAGTGTTTCTCCCTTTATTGGATACTTATATCATCATCATTAATGATGTCAAATGGCAACATAAAGTTATTATCATTAAAATCACTTTCCATTTCCTTTACACTATCATCTCTCATTATTGTAGGTCTCTTATTAAGGCAATATAAAGTTATAAGTAATATTAACAAATAACAAAAATAATCATTGTTATGATTTCTTAAAAATCAAAATTACTTTTTTCCTTATTTGAAGGCTCCTCATTACACTATATGGCCTCAAGATTACTTATAAATAACCTTATATCATCCTATATAGCCTCAAGATTGCTTATAAATAAACTTATGTCATCCTTCTCCTAATCTTACCTCTATAAGAAGCTTATACTCGAGGTTTATCTAACTACTCCCTTCCTCTTAAGTTATATATCTACCTTCATATCCTTATGCACTATGTCTTCCATCTCTATAGATGCTCGATTCAACTAAGTTAGATATATCCCTATTTAAACCATTAGAAATTGAGTCATTTTTGCTTCTCTATACTACGTCATAGTATCCTTATCGTAATTTTTTTTTGATACTCCTCAACATTCTTAACCTTTGACTTAACCGTTATAGCTTTTGATATAAATCCATATAATACTGATTTGATACAAATATCCTGCTCATAAGAGCTTTCAAGTTATCAAATATCTTTATATGTCTCTTATCATCCTTGTTCTTATTTATCACCAATTAATCCCACTAATTAATGATATAATCAGTGAATTCCACTACAATATGTTTCACTTTCTTTTCTTTGGAATAATTTTTTGATCATATATGAGTTTTATTTTTTTCTCCCACTCTTATGCTTGGTACATTTGGTAAAGAAAATAAATTTCTATTCACTTAAATTTGAATGAAAGTGTATTCCTTTAGTAAGACCACTTTAATAGCCTTTTATTATGATCCTTTAAATTCTTATTCTTTACTGATTGGTTTCAATTTTGACACTATTCCCATAACACTTTTTAAAATAGACCGAAAATTATAATTTTTTTTCATATGATTCTCTCTTACTTATTCCTTTATAAAGCATACTTATTCTCCAATTATGCTTCAGGATGAGTCATTCCTTAGAAATAAGAAATTTTAATCTTAATACTCTCAAAATTTTTGTCTAGGGTTACTTGTCCTTTATTTTCCCTTCCATCCCTTTCTTAGCCTCCCTGCATTATCATAGGCTCTCTTGCTTACTATAATTAGTGTAAACATATCCCCCATTAAATTCATACATCAAAGTGGCCTCTTCTTCACCCATCTTATCATCATCATAATCATCAACATTTTGTTTCGAGTTCCGATTATACATAAGTTCCTCTATAGATTGGAAATTTGCGGCACGTGTCCCCTTCGTAGTTAAAAAATTTGTTGAGATCGTCTTTTCAAAACATCCTTCATACTAATATAAATTACATCCATGTACTTGTGTGGAAAGGTTAGTAAATATATGAAATCCTCGTAAACACTTCCTCATATGTTTAAGGTCTAATTCACTTGTGATCTTAATCTTAACTTTTATCAAAATGTAATTTCACTTTTTTAACCACTTTTGCTTCCCTCGCAAGTCCCTAACATAACTAACTTCAAACTTAATATAAATTGTAACTAGCCAAAATCCATAATAGAAATTTGTCCATTGAAAGAAACAAGGAAGTTTAGATGAAAAGAGAAAGATAGTTTAAACATAAGAAAAATAAGAATGAATAGAAACGAACAAAAATTGAAACAAGAATTGGAATGAGTTTTCTTAAACCGAATTGGTTGTTCACAATTAGTAACTATTTTAGTCTCAAGATATCATAATTTGTGGGTTTATCTAGAAAGATTTAGCAAATATTAGTTCACTAATAACAAAAATTCATTAAGATATACATCTTTCACTACGTCTTCTTTTATTTTCATTTTTTATTTTTTGTAACTGTATATCACTAAGGAGACGGCCAAAAGTGCAATTTGCACCTCAACATTTTACAAAAGGTCTACATGAGCCCTTGCCATTTTCTATGATAATATTGTGCACCGTAACATTATTAAAATATTATATTGCAACCTGAATAAGGAGTAAAGTGGGAACAAAGATAATGGTAGGGGCTTATTTAGACCTTTTGTGAAACATTAATGTGAAAATCACAACTTTAACAAATATTTAAAGAAATTATTTTAAAGATTACATGTTGGACCCCAAACTTGTTTTATTTTGCTTTGAGGCATGTTTTGAATTTTTGAAGTCTTATTAGATCGGTAATTGGATTTGAATTATGCTAAGGTTAGTAGTAAT
>JANZLH020000047.1:363940-374293 GCA_026770325.2 Erythroxylum fimbriatum
TTCAATTTCACTTCAAACCTTTCATATATTAGTCCCATAGACCAAGGATCATTCTAGGTTCACTTTAAGATCCATTTAAGGCTTAATTTATATCACTTGACCCGTGACTGTCCGTTAAACGGACATCCATGTCCGTTAAACGGACACATTCTGGTCACTTGTACCACTGTGAAAATTTGACCCTCACAACTTCCGAATTTAGAAATTGTTCCTGAAATAGAAGTTGTAGATCTTGAAGTCTAATATCAAAACCATATAAAGATCATCTCATTCCGAGTTCTACACTAAGAGTTATGGCCCTTACACTAAAGTATGTTCATTAGAGTTTTGAGATTTTCCAGATTTTTAACTTTTCACTTCCAACACCCAATTTCTCATACTTAGTCCATTATTTCTAGTGCAATACTCATCAATGATCAATATGCTAATTCCCTTTGAACTTTACATCATTAATAATCAAAATTTTAACCCATTATTGTTCATAAACACTAATAACAAGACATATCCATACATAGGTATTCATCATCAATGTCCTTCACACCATCAACTTCAATTCCACTATTATTACATGTCTAATACTCACCTATATCCTTCACATTTCAAGACACCAAATGAGTCCCCTTTCATTGATTTTATACTCATCTCATATCATCAAAAAAACATAGCAATACCTATTAAGTATCCAAATACATATCATTCACTCACATAATTCACCATTATGTCCCTTCCTAATCCATTCTTAACATTTACCTCATCCAATTCCTCTTATACCTAGATCATCACTTCCAATCCTTCTCCCATCATGCAGCATTCAATTCAAAATATCATTCACAAACATGAACATCTAGAAGGACCAATAAAGACTCAAACATAACCTTGCACAAAGCAATGCAACATGATTCAAAATTCAATCATCATTAAAGCTTACAATAACCATGCTTATAACATGTAACACTAAACTTACTTGATTTTCCTTCACTTTCTTCAAAGTCACCATGTAACCCTAGCTCTCTAATCTCCATGATCTTCATCTTCTAGGAGGTTAAGCTAGGTTTTTCTTAGCTCAACTTGAAGGGGCAACAAGATGGGAGTAAAAGGAGAAGATGAAGCAAGGTTTCAAGCAATTAATTCAACAAAGCATGAAGGAGATGGAGAGGGGGAGGAAAGTCAACAAAATGGGGAAGAAAATCCCCCAAAACCTAACTCCCATGGCCTTTGTAAAATGAGTGTCGTGAGACAGAGAGCAAGGAAGGCTCCATTTAATGCAATTTAGATATTTTAATACTAGGTTAAGAAATTGCCACATGGCATAATCCTACACATCCACTTGTAATTTCCTCATAAATTCATCAATTTCAAACCCAATTCCCAATAAATAACACTTGCCCACAATTCCTGAAATCATGCATCCAAAATTCCAATATTTGACAAGAAATTCTAATACCGCTTATCAGTTGATCTGCCACTCGGCATTTTTCCTAGTCCAAAATTTACCTCGAAAAAATTCCAGGAAAATTTCCTAAAATTCTCCAAAAATGTTAAATCCATAATTTCACTTTCCAAATTAATTTTCAATAGCCATAGCTCATAATTCTTAAGCAATCACATGTATTACCAATTATACCCGGAAATGTCAATTGAGTGCATGATTAGTGATTTTAATGTGTACAAAGATCCAATTCATCAATGTCTATCCAATTATGATGCATTTTTATTATAATCTCACTTATGACCCCATTTACCAAACTTAAAATGGGCAAAAATGTGATTTACCAAAACTGCCTCGAGGATGTCCGTTAAACGGACATGGACTGGCCAAGCAATTCCAAATTCACCCGAGACTGTCCATTAAATGGACTTGCATGTCCGTTAAACGGACATGAGTCAACCAAGGTGTCCCATTTCTCCCGAGAAGGTCCGTTAAACGGACATAAATCACCCAACTTGTTCCAATATACCCGAATCAGTCCGTTAAACGGACTCATGTGTCCGTTTAGCGGACACACCCTATCCTTAGGGTATTCTGTCACCCGAGGCTGTCCGTTAAGCGGACCTTCGTGTCCGTTTAACAGACACATGTTATACCAACATTCTCCAAGGATTTTTTTCCAAGTTTCCAACCCTCATTTAGTCATCAAACACACTCCCAATCTTTCCAATCATAAGAATTGCAATCCATTTCCTCTAGTTTCATTTAAACCAAACCTCTTAGCTCACAAGCATCATAATTTGGGGTTCTAACCCTTAATAGAGGGGCGGGATGTTACATTTACGAGGGAGCATATTATTTTCATAACATTTCATTTCTAACCCAACCTCACATGTAAAAGTCAAATCTTGATATTAAGCCACAGAACAATCAACAATCAAAAGAAACCCCGAGAAGGTTTGAACCCTAAATGACCCAACCAATGACTGAAGATCAAAGAAACAATTCGAAAAGAAAGGAAAAGGAAAATCCAAAGAAACCTAGAAATTCCCAAACCAAAACTTCGAGATCTAGAAAATTCAAAAACTACAGAGGACAAATAGAACATAAATATAGGTCGCAAAAACTATGTAGTATCAGATCTAACCACAACAAGATTTAAGAGAAAACTTCAAAAACAAACAAATCTTGAAAAAAATGAAAAAACAAAACCATTCACCTGACAGATCAAAACACGAATATCATCTCAGAAAAACACAAGCTATAAAGAAAATGAAAGTAAGGTTAACTTTTCATTGAAGCACCATTTTACGTATATCGAAAAGCATATCGAAAGAAAATGGTACTAACTATGAATAGATCTAGCAGACTAGAGATGGGTTTGACTAAGCTAAGAGTGAAACAAAGAGACGCAAAGAGAAGATTTGATTCTCTTAAGCGTTAATATACTTGACGGCAACCTGGACCTCCTTCAAGAGAATCCTTTCTTCAATTCATTAACATAAATATAGTAAAAGCTCATGAAATCGATTGTTCTTAAAAGGCCAGAAGACAATCATTAAAACCGAATAAAATTAATAAGAAAAGAAATTTAAGAAAAGAAAACATACTAGAAGAATTAGAGGCGTCACCATTGTGGCCACGAACAGGAACCTCGTATTCAACTGAATCTTTGCCCAACAATTTCAACAAAATTCCATTAAATTAGGAAATGAGAACAAAAATATGTTCATCGTGATCTTTGGCTTCTGTGGCTTACTTGCACCTCAAAGGATTAACGAAAATAGAGAGAACAAAAGAAAGAAACCAAGTACAAAAGCGAGAAAATAGTAGCGACGAGGGACCCTTTTGACATTCTTCATCTTCAAGAAGCCCCTTTTCTTCTATCACATCACACTCTTTCCATTGTTTCTGTCCCTTTCTCTGACTACCTCTCGAACCGTCGTTTGGCGAGATCTTGCATGATCCGGGCTTCAACGATCCAGAAAATCAACTCATCGAGGACTCGCGCGAGTGCCTCCCAACGGAGGAGTGAGAATACAACGGCGATCCCATTGGGCTAAGCACCAGGGTGGAGTGAAACGACGTTGTTGTCTTCTCCCCATCGTGAGAGTCTTAAGAAGGGCTTTGCACGAAGTAGACTAATCGGCGAGGAGATCTTGTGGAGTATAAACAGTAATACTAAATAACTAATTTTACCAAACATCAAATGGAAAACAACTAATACAATCCGCTGGTCAAATCAACTAGTATAATCAGTTATCAGCTAATGCAATCAGCTAATTGCCAAACAGGGCCTATATGGTGCCAAGTTTTAGGGGATCTAACTCCTTTTGAAAGGTTGAGATAATTACCCCTTCTTTGTTGCTACTCTATTGGAGATACTAAAAGCTAGTGATTCCAAATGGTGATATACTTGGTTACATTTTTTGTGGATACAAGAACATGATTTCTAATATGGATTAATTGTCCTAATCAATATTACAACAAACTTATAAGGTTTAAGAAACCTGACATAAATGCTAACACCAGCGAAAGGCAAAATGATTATGGAAAAATACTAAAAGTGCACTATAACTAACTGAACCCTAATCTGATAAGACCTTGGGATGAAAATTATGCTAGTAATATTGACAATCAAATAACCAAAGGGAGACCAATGCCAGTAAAAGGCTCAAATGTTGATTTCATAGAAACAAAGACGGGAGTACCTCAAACACCATAACAAGATAGTGTAGTCAATTCTTCTTAAAACTTTAAGCAAGGTTAATCAGAGAAAGTTCTTCAACTAGAATAGTTAAAGGTCATAAATCAAGTTGATCCCCCTGAGATATATATGCTAAGGCTTAGGATAACATAGATACTAATGGCACCTAAAAGAGGAGTGAATTGGGTGTTACTGAATTTAAGAGAACTTTCTTAAATTAATAAAGATAACCGATTGATTTCAAATCAAATAACAAAGTGAAATGAAAATTTAATTTTAGTTCAATAAATCAACAAGAATAAAGTAAATAGCCTAGACAATTTTTATAGTTTTCAATAAATAAACCTTGCCTATGTCCACTCCTCTAGTCTCTCTTAGAATTTAACTAATCTCTTCTTTCAACTAGGTGAAAAAAAACCTTCTTACAATAATCTTTTTTTGAATGAGGAGGAAAACTTGTATAAACTTGTGTGAAGTGGAAAAACTACATCAATACTTATTGGACCACTCAAATACAAGAAAAAATAGGCCTAAATAAAGTTTACAATTTGAATGAAAGCTACTTGCTCACTTTAAAGCCAAAAGCTCTCAATCAATGAAAAGAATTAATAAATGAATGCTTCTAAATGATCAAACTTTTGTAAATATATTATTGTAACCTTAAATGTCATAAAGATTTCCATCAATCAAATTTTAAAGTATTTATACTCATACTAGCTCTAAAATGTCTTTTGACATAATAAATAGGCATTATAATCCAGAATAATGTGATAGATTTGTTGACCAATGTTTTGATAAATATATAATTTGTTTAAGTTCCTAAATTGACCGAGCACACTTGGAAATTGGTCAGTTAATGTCCTTGGAAACACTATGTTGTTCAATCATACTTATATACTGCCTGATCAATGTGTATGAAAACACATTTCTAAATTTATTTTAAAGATTAATTCGCATTCCTTTAACTAAAACTTGGTTCAAAGTTATTTCAAATGTTATTAAAATATTATTTTAAAGATTAAGAGTTATGTGAAATATAAACCTTAATTCCCTTAATAAATGACAAGGTTTATACATTAAGTTTAAAACATGATATGGTTATACTTGAAACATTAAATAACCAAATAGGAGATATAAGAAATATTATAACTAAATTTGTAGACTTGTTGTGCTTTGATCTTCCTTTATCTTAATCTTTTTCTTTACTTGAATGTTTTTAGTCTCTATAAAATGTTTGATTTTATTTCATGTTACTTTCTTTGAGGACGTAAAAGAACAAATCATTAGTAGTAACTATGATTTATAAATGTTACTTTCTTTTAAGACATAAAAGAATAAATCATTAGTAGTAACTATGATTTATTATTAAAAAAATATGGATTGTTATCTTCCTTGGTTCAATAATCTCTCCCCTTTAATAATAATAAAACATATTGTGATGTTAGAAAGTAAAATATTAAAATTAATCATCTAAACACATAGTTTCTTAATATCAAAGCAAAATGACCATTTGGTATAAGAAATTTTTTGGCATTAGTATCTAACTCAAAGATGTTGGCACAATATGAGGTTGAATGTTATATTTAGTAAGTCAATTGCAATAGGTAGAATCATTTAACTGTAGGAATACCTAAAATCTCATTAGTAAGTTTACTAGTAAGATTAATCTCTATATATGAACCTCTGAGAAGAAATGAGTGTCATCATGAATGATACGAGGTTGAATGTTGCAATAAAAAATTCGTACATTCATAAGAGTCACTCAATAAATCTTTATAAGAAAGGATTACTGCCATTTAATAATAAAATACAAAACAAGATCATATTCTTTAAATTGGTCTAGGTAGGCAGGGGAAATCACATAGTTTTTGTACAAGGCACAAGAGCTATAACCAAAAAATTAAGGTGAATGAAGGTAAAAAATATTAATCCTCATGAAACAATGTAAGAATAGGAGGAGCTGGAGTGGGAGATCACTTATGAGACCTCAAAGTCTTAGCAGGTTGTTGAAGGGTCCTACCTTTATAAGAAGTCCTAAAACAATAAGCTCAATAAGGGAGGGACTGATGGGCTCTTTAGATGTGAAAGAGAATTACTTATACTTCTTACTTTAGGAATAACAATTGGTATATACTTAAGGTTTTAAAGGCTCTAAAAGGGATAATAGGGTAATGATAGCTATTATCCAAGGAACTAGAGAGCAACCTGCAAGAGAAACACTACAATAAACTTATGAAATTCCAACTTCATCAATTTCAATATGCAGTCAATATCAATATACAAAGTTCAATTTTTATACGGAAGTTCAAAGCTTAAAAATCATAAATTGTGCATGTTTAACCAAAAAGTCAAAATTAAGTAATTTGAAATAAATTTGATTAAAATCAATAAAATTAATAAAAAAGTTTAATTAAACCAACCTTTAACATTTTTTTAAAAAAATAGATATGTTCAATTATGTGGAAGCATCCCAAATTATATCTAATTTGTAAATTTCTCAATTTTGTCATTGTACCTAAGTTGAAATTTTCAATTAGGGCACAAATTAACAAATTTTAACAAAATTGAATGTTATAATAACTCAACCATCAATTTCATAAAAGATTGCAAAGTTTTGAGTAATTTCAGAACCTCCCAAATTTCTTTAGTAAACAATGCCTAAAAGTTAATTCAATCAAAATTAAAGATGATCAAATGCAATTAGGAGTTAAGAAAATCTTAATTTAACCTTCAATTTTACTAAAAGCATCAATTTGAAGAATTAAAATAATTCACACAATGAATTAAAAAAATCCCTCATTCTAAATTCGTAACTTATTTAATTTTCCAATTTGATTCAATTTGAATGTAGTCTTATGAAATTGAATGTTCAAATAATTCTAAAGCATTCAAATAATAGCAATTAATCACCAATTGAAGAAAAATTATGAAAATTCCCTAATTATGAAATCCTAAAATGTTTAATTTTGTAGTATATGTAATTACATGAAATTGAATGCACAAACATTTTTAAAAGCATGAAAACAAGGGAACTATCAATAACTAAAAGAAAATATCGTCAATTTTGAAAATTTCATAATTAAAAGAACTTAGGGTTTACCCTAAAAGAAATTGGAGCATAAAGTTGATGATGTTTGGTTCTAGAGTTGTTGGAAAGTCCAATCCATCTTGTTGAACCAAGAGATATTTCAATTGATATTTTGACGATAATGAAACATAATTACCAATGATTAGAAAATCAAACCTATTTCAACTATAAAAATTTTGACCAGTCAACTTTCTAGTTTAGTTTACCTTAATAAACTTGTTATTAAAAATCGATTGATTTATTCATTAACCGGCCAATTTTCATAAACTAATCAGTTCTTTAAAACCAAAATAAACTAGTTGATTTTCATTTGACTTTCTCCTTCTTAAATTAAACTTGAATCTCTTTAATAGGCAAGTATAATCTCCTTTTTCAATCATATTTTAAATTATTCAATTTTGTTCAATCTTTATTGTATACTGGCTTTATGATAGTCTAATACTATTTGAACCATTAAACCTTAAACTTCTTTTCTTACTAATTTAATTTTTGGTCTTATTTTTAAAACATTGATAATTACTATTATTGAGTTTATTATTTTGATAAAAAGCAATATAGGTCCAAAATGAAGGCATAAAGTCAAGAAGATAATTTATGAAGTTGATAAAGAGAAGTTGAAGTTTTCAACCAATAAAATGAAGATCAAACTAGGAACAAAAGAATATCAAGACTCATCAAGGTAATCTCACTTTGTTAATTGATGTTCTAAAGGGCTCACCATGCATAAATATTTTATTTCACTTTATTGCATGACACTTTTCATTGATTAATAGGCACTAAAGATTTTGGTTTTAATATAATAGTGTTTTGATCTTTTAAACACTTTTTAGGGAGCATTTTGGGAAGTGTTTAAGTCATAATTGCTTTAAGCATTTGAAGTTGTTACAATCATATTTTATGAGAATTGATCATGCTATATAAGTTAATGATCGATCAATATAGGTTAAAGTTATTAAACACTCTATATACTTTTCTAGTTAAGGAATGATCAAAGAAAATTCCTTCGCTTTAAAATCAAACTTTTCCAAGTTATCCTTAGTGTTCAAATTGTAGCACTTATAATTAAAGAATTTCAAGTAACTAATCGTTGAATTTTTCCCATGCTAAATAAGATAAGTTGTTTTATCCAAAGTTGGTCTTATGTAAACTTTATCAGGGATATGATAATAAGATTATTGTGGCTTTTTCCCTAAAAAAAATTTAGAAGGTTACATTCATTTATCATAGTCATAACTACGTCTTGCAATTTCTTATTATCCTTTTAATAACTCCATTATGTTGAGGGGTCATAAGAGTAGATAAATAATGAAATATACCATTATCTTCTTAAAATAATTTAAATCTTTTATTCTTAAAGTCCTTATAATGATCAATTCTAATTGATAAAATAAAAAGTTTCTTTAAATTGAACTCTAATGACAAACTTGATGAATGCCCTAAAGCATTCATTTTTCTGGCAATGAATAAAATCAGTGAATCTATTAAAATCATTTAATATGGAAAAAGTGTAAAATTTACTATAAATAATTGCAACTCTAACTAGGCCAAACAAATTAATATAAAGTAATTGTATAAGTATAGTGAAAATTATCAACTTTTTGGTCCTAAATAATCTTTTTGATTATTTTACAATTTGACGAGCTCCACATACCTTGTCTTTCTCACACTTTGAAGTCCATTGATAAGTTACTTAAAGTTAAGGCTAGAGATAAATCTGTGCTTGCATGCCTAAGCCTCCTATGATAAATCTATACATCTTCATTATTAGACATTAAGCAATTTATATTTTGGATACAAAAATCATCAAGAACAATTTTATAGATATTCTTTTCTCTCTTCCACAAAAATGCAATGTATTATTAACTGCTTTAGATATAATGTATGATATTCCTTAAAATATACTATGTAGTATTTGTCACTTATTTAACTTACAATTAGCAAGTTATGCTTTTACCTATAAACTAAAAGCACATTATTAATTATAGTATACTCTTTAAATTTTCTAATGCTAATTATCTTAACGTTGGCATTATTTCCAAATATGACAAATCCTCCATCTTTGTCTATAAGGTTCGAAAATTTTAATGCTTCACTAGTGATGTGCCTTGAGCATTCACTATCTATATATCATTTGCTCTTATTTTTCTAAGTGACCTACAAACAAAGAAATATATATTTTTTAGGTATCCAAACAAACTTAGGCCTTTGATTGTTGATCTTAATCTTCTTATTGACCCATTTCTGTAAGAGTTTACTCATCAAGCATTTTTTGTTAAGCAAAATTTGTCAAAATGCTTATATTTATTACAAAAATGACATAACATATTATATGAATAATATGTATTGGTGATATAATAAATAAACTTAATATTTTGATACATAAATGCATTCCTTGGTCTTATGTGTATATGAATGGTGAGAATCCCTCATTTGGATATTAAAGGAACTAAATGCTATTTTTGAATAGCGAAATGGCCTAGTATAATGGTATATATGAGACTTTTTTTATTGTATTGATGCTTATAAAGGATGTAAACATGTCCACAATGTTATACTTAGTATGAGGCTTATTATGATTAGATGATTAATGCTCACTTCTAAGTTGATGTTAAGGCCTAAAAAGGTATGATTGAGATTATATGCTATCACGTGCCTATACATAGAAATTGAGTTGGGCCCCGAATTTTTATTTATTTATTCTTGATTTTGATTTAATTGTTTTATTATTTTTAGAGTTGAGTCATTAAATTTGCAAGTATGAATGGGGTATTGAAAGTTGCAATTAAAGGTTAGAATGAAGTGTTAGAATTAAATTAACTTAAGGAGTTAAGTGACTTAAAGGAGTAGATCCATAAAAGACAAAACAAGGGCCAAATGGGAAAGTCTTTGTAAGTGAAGGGCATAATAGGAAGAATAGGCCATTTGGTGTTTTAAATTAAAAGAAGGAGGAAGGAGTTGTCATGAAAGCCATTGAGAAGAGAGAAAAACGTGAACTAAGGAGAAGAGAAGAAGAAAGATCGTAGGAAACTTGAAAAGAAGAAGAAAGAAGAAGAAAAAGAAGAGGAAATCAACTTGTTGGAGGTAAGTTTTCATCTTTCTTATGCTAGGTTCAAAAAGGGGATTAAATAG
>JANZLH020000047.1:374393-394709 GCA_026770325.2 Erythroxylum fimbriatum
TTGCAAAGCTGTTTGATTGTAATGTAAATTGGATTTCAGATATTCTGTTTTTGAATCTGTTAAGTCCTAGTTGTGGGAAAATAGGCATGCCTAGAAGGGTCTACAGCTACTTATGTTATTGACACTTCGGTGTCTTCTCTTATTGACACTTAGGTGTCGAGACTTCGGTCTCTTCTGTGACACTTCGGTGTCGAGACTTTGATCTCTTCTGTATAAGTCCTGTTACCCGCTTCTGTAAATGGATTTAGCAGTCTTATGATTTTGTACTATGATATCAGTTTGATTTTGGCATAAGCTAAATTGTATTATGTTTCTGAAGGGTTTATAAGCTCTTGTGTTGAATGTTCTGAATTTCTGTATCTGTTGTTGACTTATAGTTTAGTCATTACTTACTAAGCTATATGCTTAGCATGGTGGATTTGCCCCGTGTAGGTTCTGAAAAAGGGATATAGGATTTGGGACAAGACAACCTCGATGGCCAAAGGAGTCTTTTTGTTTTGTTTTGTTCATATGTATTTTGAGATTGTCTTTGGAGTTGTATCTTATGTCTATAACTCCTGAATTTTTATTTTGATGGGTTGTAATAACCTTAATTCAGACTGTTTTATGAATTTATGATATGCGATGTATGTTTGTTGAGTTTCTGGTAATGCATGTATAAAGTGTTTTGTATGTTTTGAAATGCTTCGTGTTCAGTGTGTTCTGTGTGTGTGGCACTCGCAATATCCTCCCATAGGGTATTAGGACGTCACATCTTTTTGGTATCAGAGCATGATTTAGGCGATTCTTGGTTAACCAACGCTTAACTATTGCTTCTATTGAGTGTACAAGTTGTGTTTTGGCCTAACGCGGTGTCCCATATTTTGTTTATAGAATTACGATGGACGAATCTCGCGATTCTGTTGACAAAGTAGCCAAGAGAAATCAGTTGGAGCAAACTCATCCGGTAATATTTGGACCCTTTGGGGTCAATCGAGGTGAAGCTGGGATGCCACACCCTCCGTCAGCTCAAGGAGAGGCTTTAATTAAGTTGTCCCAAGATATGATGACGTTGCTACATCGATTGACAACACCTAAGGGTCCGATTGATCAATTGAGAAAGTATGGAGCCGAGGAATTTATTGGGACATCTTTGGAGGAATCTGAAAGGGCTGAGTTCTGGATTGAGAAGGTGAAAGGGCTGAGTTGTCTAGCTGAGCAAATAGTGCACTGTGCTGTCTCCCTTCTGCAGGGAGTAGGTTATGAATGGTGGAAGTTCGTTCTGAGGAGTCCTCAGTTGCCGGTACCTCTGACTTGGGATTTCTTTGCCCAAGAATTTAAAGCTAAATATGTGACAGAGGCTTACAGAAAGGATAAATGGAAGCAATTTATGGACTTGAAGCAGAGAAACTTATCAGTTGCTGAGTATGATCAGGAGTTCAATCGACTCAGTAAGTATGCCCTTGAATATGTGCTTACTGAGGAGTTACGATGTCACCAGTTTAAGGATGGATTGCATGATTCCATTAAGGAGCATCTGGCAGCAATTACTCTGTTACAGCAAGTGATATACCATCAACTGGTACAAGCTACAATGAAAATTAAGAGACAGGAGCTGGTTAGGAGAGAAAGGAGTCAGAGAAGGGGCTTTACTAAAGGAGGCCAGTCCTCGGGAAAAAGGAGTCGGGAAGGTACTACTTCTGCACTAGAAAATACTCAGAGATCTGTGACACGGGCAAAGCGACAAAACTTTCCCTCTTTGGTTGTTTCTGGTAGGGTGTCGCTCGGAGGCCGAGATTCCGAACCCCCAGAGTGCCCTAATTATTTTGTACATCATTAGGGTGTTTATAGAAGGGCTACGGGAGCCTGTTTTCACTGTGGTAGTACTAAGCATAAGATAGCTAGTTGCCCTCTCAACCAGGCTCAGACATCACAAGACAGTCGAGAGGTCTTTCATGCATCTGCTGGAAATAAAGGACGTGGTTGAGGTCGAGGAGGATCTGGACAGAATAGATCGAATTAGAGTAACTAATCAAAAATTGTGAATCGACCAGTTGTGCCTACTGCTTCGGCTCAAGCTTATGCATTGAAAACTTGTGAGGATCAGGATGTACCGGATGTTATTGCTGGTATGGTTTCTCTCTTTGATTCTGAAATGTACGCATTAATTGATCCTAGATCTTCACATTTGTATATCTGTGTTAGAGAAGTGTTTTATAAGGAGATGCTTATAAATCAGTTAGAGTATTATATCCAGGTAACCAGTCCTCTAGGTAGTAGTGTGTTGGTTAATCAAGTGTATAGGAACTGTCCTATTTTGATACAAGGAAATGATTATGTAGCAGATTTGATCAGACCGCCTTTTCATGAATTTGATCTAATTCTAGGTATAGATTGGTTATCCAAGCATCAGGCAGTAACTGACTGTACGGCTAAGACAATTATACTTAGGAGATCTGATCAATCTAAAGTAATATTGCATGGCATCCGCACTAGCTCCTTAGCCAATGTCGTATCTGCTATGTTGGACCCCGAACTTTTCTTGAAGGTTAGAATTATTAAATGAAATTAAATGAGGAATTGGTGGTGATTTATTCATGTGCAAAGAAAAGGAAAAAATTCTTGAATTTGAAATGATTTATACAAGATTAAGGTAGTGAATGTAGTAAGTTGATGAAGAGTGAATAATTAATTTGGTTTTTGATGATTATGAGATTTTTGAGTAAACTTGTATGTTTAAGGGTACTGTGAAATTTATGATGAATAAGTTAGTAGAAATGGAGTGGAAATGACTAGAATAAAAAGTTAAAATGTTGGTTTTTGAAAATTTGGAAGTCTGAAAATTTTCGGAGAATGAACAGTGGAGAGTTAGATTTTCTATCTGAAACTTCGGTGATTTTCTGGGCTGATCTAGGTGGAATTAGCTAAAATGCCCTTCATAAAAGTTGTAGCTTATCTTTCCAGCTTTCTAACGCTATAAAGTATGACATTTTTCGATATCGGGGCTGGAAGTTATGATCATTTGAAATTTGGATGTTGTTTAGGGTGAACTGTCAGGACAGCCACATTGATGTGGAATTTTGACCTGTATAGAGGTAGAAATTGTTTTTAAGTTCTTCATGAAAGTTGTAGATTATCGTTTTAGCTTTCCGTTGATATAAAGTATGGAATTTTTGGACAATGTAGTAGAAAGATATGATTTTTATAAGTTATGATGCTGTTTAGGATGAAATTATCGGACAGTCACTTTGTCATGAACTTTTGACCCTTTTAGAGACCGAAATTGTTTATAAGTCCTTCCTAGAAGTTGTAGAGCTTTCTTTTAGCTTTTCATTGATACCAAATTTGCAAATTTTGGAGCTCTGAGTCAAAAGTTATGAATTGTGGAAGTTGGGATGTCGGAAGAAGAAAATCCCAGGAGGCAGGTCCTCGAGGAGCGCCAGGGCGACGCGTTGCGAGGGCGAGCGCGCATTCTCTCGCGTGGGCCTCGCGGTCGCTAGGGCAAGAGTGCGTACACGACGCAACCGATTTTTGTTTTTCCTCCCCTAACCCGACCTCTCTCTACTCTTTTGGCCATAACGTTTTCGTCCAACCTCCGATTGACCTGATTTTTAAAGCGTTGGATTTCTAAGACATTCCTCTACCTCTCCATAAAAATTTAAAGCTTTTGATATTAATTTGAAAAATATGGATTGAATCAAATTGAGAGGATCGGTTAAAAGAGTAGGAGTTGGATATTTTTTCTGAACATGCTTCAGTATTTTAGCGATATCTTGATCTGTTGAGATCCAAATGAGTTGATTTCTTTTTTCTAAACAAACTAGAGACATGGAGCTACAACTTATCCGAAGGAATCAATTTTCAATTTGGGCCCCAAGACTTTCAATTTCTGGAGTGAAGTTAGGTGAAATGTTCAGTCTTGGTTTAGTATTAGCCCGAAAGTGTTTTGGCCATAATTTCTTTATTTCTGAACAAGATTAAGCGTTTCTGGTGTCTTTAGAAACTTAAAACAATGGGAAACAAATGTTCTGAAGAAGCCGGTCTGAAATTCCAACTGGAACTTTCCCAAATTATGCTCTGTAAGTTATAAGAAATGGGTCTTCCATGTTTTTATGATTTTGAATGTTGGACTTCGAAAACGGGGTCCAACAAATTGTGCCTATTCTTGCCTTTAAAAAGTTGAATTCTAGGCCTAGATTAAAATTTGTACGTAAAATCATGGGGCTTGATTTTAGAGTAAGCCTTAGTGGATATATATATATATATATGTATGTATATATATGATTTATGTCTATGCTTAAATATGGATGTACTATGCTCATTTTTCATCTTAGGTAAGGGTTCTTCACTATGTAAATAGTTTCCTTTGAAAAAAGTCGTTTTGATATTGGATACATTTCCATAGTTGTATCAAATCCCATACATATTATTTCAACTTTTTTAAGCTCTTAACATGTTTTTAATTTTCTCACTTCCCTTAGTGAATTTGACAAGGAGTCTTTGTGAGTGTTGACCTCCTCTGTCAATGTCTTATTCTCATGATTTAGTACACATAAGTTATGATTATCAATAATGGTTATACTCTTACATGCTTTAATGGTGTAATTCACTCTTCATCGTTTTATTTTCATTCATAGTTGTATCTAGATTCTTTTTAGTCTCTTTGATTTTGTAAGATAGGTTCTTCCTTCTCATAATCATAATTTCAAGTCTTTCAGCTAGTTAATCATTTGATAATTTAATATCACTATCATTATCATAAGACATAGAGTTGGAGTACATCCTCATAACCTTTATCCATAAAGCAAAAAATCTTTTTCTATAAAACACATATGAGCTACTTCTCCTTTCGAATGCTCACTTTCAAACTTACTTGTGCCATTCCAAGTGGAGGCATTAAGTTCTGTGTTTTTTTTCCCTCTTCTCATTTGTTTTTTAATTTTATATTTGTCATTGTTTTTTAGGAGAGGTCCTTAAAGATCTAGTGTTTAGGTCTCATACATTTATAACAAATAATGTTATTTGATTTGTGGTTAAATCTACCTTACCTTCCTTGAATGCCTTTCCTTTGGAGAAGTTATTTCTCCTCAGTAACTTCTTCAATCACCTAATGATAAAGGTAATATATTCCTCATCATTCTTACTAGTTGATGTCTCTTTTGTTCACTTGATTTCTCCTTTAAGGCTTTGAAAGATAAGTTCTTCCTTCTTAAAGACATCATCTCTTCTTATTAAGTCTTATTAAGCCTTATTTTGTAGGTGATTAGAGATCTAGTGAGTTCCTCTAATGGTATTGAATTTAGGTTTTGCTTCTTGGATTGTTGTCATGGCTTCCTAAGATTTAGGAAGATACCTAAGCAAATTTCTTACCATTTAACATTAGTGTATAGCTTGCTTAAGCCTTTGAGAGCATTGATAATGCCAATAAATCTAGTTTATATTCTATGTATGCTTTCGTCATGCTTTATTTGAAATAACTTATATTGATATGTTAGCATGTTCACCTTACTCTACTTTACTCGATTTATGTCGTTATATGTAACTTCCAAAGTATGCTAGATTTCATAAATAGTTTCATATATAGAAACTCTATTGAATTCATTTCTTCGTCATGCACAAAACAAAATGTGAAGAGGCTTACTATTTGAAAAAAGTAGTATTTTATCTTGAGGATCCCATTCTTTCTCTTGTTTGGGAACTTTTCTATCATTTATAACTTTTGTAGGAATGAATGGACCACTTGAAACAATTTCCAATAAGTTAATATTTTATTTCCCAAGAATAATTTTATTTTAGTTTTCTAATAAAGATAATCATTTCCATTAAATAAAAGTTCCCTACTAATATTTTGGCCATTTAACTAGGTGAAGATGTAGATGCACTTAGATATATATAAAGATCTTTTTCATAAAATTTTATTAAATTCATAATAAAAGAGACATGCTCTAATAACACCTTGTTGGTCTCTAATGGCACCTAAAAGGAGGGTGAATTGGGTCTTAGTGAGTTTAAGACAACTTTTCTCAAGTCTGTAAAGATCCTAAATTGATTTCAAATTAAATAGGAAATGCGATGACTTCGTCCACTTCCTAAGTCTCTCTTGGGATTTTACTATTCTCTTCTTTTAACTAGGTGAAGAGGAACCTTCTTGTAACAAACGTTTGTTTGGATAAAGAGGAACCCTTGTACAATCTTCCTTAAAGGTGAAGAGCAACTTCAACACTTCTTAGACCACCCAAATAAAAGAAAAGCCAGGCCCAAATGATGTTTATAATTTGAATTAACCTTGCTTGCTCTCTTTAATACATAAAAGGATTTCAATGAACAACCAATGAATGAATTCCTATAAATTCTCAGAACTCTTGTAAATGAGTTACTGTATTCCCTAAATTTCATAAGATGCCTAATAACTAAATTCTAAAATACTTATACCATATTAGCTTTAAAATATCATTAGCTAAAAATAACCAATTTTAGTAGCTAGTAATAATGATATCAATCTACCAATTTGGTATATTAGTTGATCAAACTGCACATTAGTTTACTAATGTATTGACTAACATTACATGTAAAATTACTTTACATAACTTTTTTAAAGTTCCTATATATTAGTTGACTATACTTGGATATTGGCCAAGTAATACCTCTATAAACAGTACATTGGTCAATAGCACCTAAGCATTAGTTGACCAACATGTTTGAAAACACATTTACAAAGATTTTTCAATTTCTTTCAAAGATCAATCCATGTTTCTTTAACCAAAAATTGATTAAAAATCATGTTAAACGTTCACTAAAGAGTATTT
Organism: Erythroxylum fimbriatum; assembly: GCA_026770325.2. Lineage (NCBI taxonomy): Eukaryota > Viridiplantae > Streptophyta > Magnoliopsida > Malpighiales > Erythroxylaceae > Erythroxylum > Erythroxylum fimbriatum. The sequence continues at coordinate 381,179 of JANZLH020000047.1, forward strand.
TAAATATAAAAAATGGTTTCTTTAAAATCTAAACCTTAATTTCTTTTGATAAATTTAAATTTTATAAATAAGTTTAAAACATGATATGCTTATGCATAAAGAGCACCTTTCTTAATCGTGGTCTTCTACTTGATTTGAATGTATCTGGTCTCCAAAAATTATTTCTTTACTTCAATTTTTGTGACTTTCTTTTAACACATCAAAGAATAAATCATTAGTAATAACTAAGCTTTGTTATCATCAAAACATACACTATAACCTCCTTTGGTTTAATAGATACAGAAGGTTCCCCTCCATTTATGAATGTTAAGGTCAATGTTGATCTCAAAACCTTAAAGGATGAATTCACTATTGTAAAGAGAAGAAGTTTAACGATGAAAGCTAAAAGAAAAGCCTCAGCCAACTCACACAACTTCTTTTGATGTAGGTTATAACTCAGAATGTATGAGGACTCAGTTACCCCAAAAAGCAATATATAATTAAGACTACTTATTTATTAAAAACTTACTTTGAAGTCTAATAGAGACCAAATTATAATTAGATACCTATACAGAGGATTAAGGTTTTGAGAAAAGATTGGACCTTTATCACCAATCACTAGCATCATTTCAGTAGATGGATAATAGTGGTGTATAACTCTAATAAATTTAAGCTTACACAATTCAGCTTAACAAATCAATATATACATATGTTAGTTAAACTTTGACCCAATCCTATAATAGTTCTTTCACTTTTGTGGATACAACAAATTTGGAATTTTATAGAACTTCTCTTTGGAATGACTTAAGAATCATTAAAAACATCTAGGATTCCCCTTACATAATCTTAGGAGATTTTAATGGCAAAATTTACCATCTAAGTATAAAGGTGACAATATCAACTTAATAAATCATAATAAGGGGTTTGAAAGTTGCATTAGTCAAATAGAAGTTATCATCTTCAAATAAAAAGGGAGATTTTTTTGCATGAAGTAATAGATAATATAGGAGACAGATAATAAGGAAAAAAATTAGATAGTTATTTGGTTAATAATTTTTTGTTAGCAAGTTTCCTAGATAGGAAAGTCCTTTCTTTAGCAATCTAACATCAGATCACACCCCCAATAGAAATAAATTTTTAGAAGACTAGGACTCCATTTAGCTTCAACAACTATCGAATAAAGTTAGAAGGATATGAAGAAGTTGTAAAAAGGGGAACATAAGAGAATATACAAGGATTAAAGCTTAACTGTTTAAAGAAAATCAAAGTTATGAAAGAGTAATTGAGCAAGATAAATATGGATAAAATCAATAACATCAACTATACAATTCAGAGAATTAGAGCAACCCTCATCCAAGAGCATGATGAACTTAATGTAAACCCTAATGATGATTTTAAAAAGGACATAAGAAATACAAGCCCTAAGCAGCTATATTCAAGCTTTGATTGGTTATAAATTTTTATTAAAATATAAATAAAAATGAATATGTTAAAGAGGGTGATAGGAATTCAAAATTGTGTTATTATCTCAAGAAGAACTTTGATAAGATAACTTCACTAACAGATCCTAGTGGTGATCTAATACGAAAACATTAAGATATCATGAACAAGCTGCAAACATTGTCATGACCCGGTACCACATCAGGCTCATGACAACCGCCGCATACTCGGGCTAAGGATACTCGCAGTATCCTTAATCCGACTATGCAAGGCTTACTAAATTTTTTTTCTTTTTTCTTTTTTTTTGAAAAAATTTGGGCAGCATAACGACTGTACTTTAAAAATCCCAAAAACTTGCAAACAATTTTAGACACACTTCTACATTCACATCCAACCACAACTTCAGGACTCTCTACTCTACTCAAGGCAATCTCAACTCCAGGCAGTCACACATCAAAGCAATTTCAACAACAGTAGCAAAAGTTTATACATAAAATCTTTTACATAACTCAAGGCAATCAAAAGTTAACCCACAAAATCATAAAGTGTGTCTACATAAACATAGTTCACGAGCCACTAGACAATAAAAATACAAATAAGAGACTCCCTATGTGCGGAAACACCCTGAAAATATCAAAAAGCTGCATGGTCCTCACAAAGCTTCGAGCTTACTAAATTACCCTGCATGGTTGGAAAGCGGAGGGGGTGAGTACACTTGGTACTCCATGAGTAGGAGAAGCATATACCACAAATAGAAGTGATTCATTCCAAGACAGTGTAGATAACCTATGAAGGGAAAAATATATCACATAGAAAACATATAGGCCCAGCATATGACTCAAAGTATACTGGTTAGGGACCATAGGCCTAGCCTGTTAACTCACTCAGTCGGTGAACATGGGTCCAAATTTTAGTACACAAAAGCATTAAAAAAATCATATGTATCAATCAAATCTCAATAGGCGAACCAATATCAGGATAAGCCAAAAACAATCATGTGTGACACCATTAGTCGGCCAAACTAATGTGCACACCCACCGATACTCGGTGTTAGCTCGACTTTCATCCGTGGTGAGTCCGGACTACAGTTGACAAGAGCGTCATGACCCTAGGTGATGATCTCGTCGGTGTCCAGACCCTAGGTGTGGAATCACCCGCGAGTCCTGTAGAAAGCTGTCGATACGGTGACTCGACTTTAATGTACCAGCGTCAAGGGTACGGGGGTCGCTTAATCATAATTAGTTGTGCCCGGCATACAATTGGCCAATCGTTTCCTCACCAATCACAAAACAAGTCATATACAATAATTGAATACAAAAATCAAGTAAGGCATTATGCATTTATTTATTGGTCCAACCGATAAAATGAAACCTTATTATGGCTCTAAGCCAAAAAAGAACAAATACATGCAGAATACATGACTCGGTTATGCATTTGTAAAGTCCAAAATACTATTTTATGCAAGAAAAGTCATCTTTTAAAATCCAAATGCAGAGTTATTCAAAAATGTAGTTTCAGAAAAATAAGTCATTATTCATTGCATTTTATTTGCAAGTTTGTTGAAAACAATATCATTTTTAAAAAATATGTAATAAAATATTAGTTTCAAAAACAATGTTGAAACATTATTTTATACAATAAAAGTTATCTTTTGTACTCCGAGTGCATAGTTGTTCTAAACAATGACAATTATTAAATACCTAAACATATTAGCATCTATTTGAAATTCAATTCTACCATGCGTTGCCTAGGTTCAAAATTCACATTCAAGTCACCATGCTTGTCTTAGGATGTTATAATTCTATTTAAGAAATATGGTTCCCCAACTCACCTCAAAAGAAGATATACTCTCTCTTAACTTCAACAATCCTCAGTACGAGCTCCTCGATTCACAGCTCCCGAGCCTTTGTACGTAAAAACAACATATGATGAAAATACTACTTAAACATAAATTTCATATTTGAACACCATCACATTAGCTTCCCTTTTTGCATTTCCTAAGGCATTTAATGCCCTTAATCCAAACTTATTGTTTTTATGACATAATTAAGCACATTTTTCGTCCAAACATATTAGGCCATTATTCATCAATCTAGGCAACATTTCAAGTTTAATCTAAGTAAACATGATAGTTTCCTTCTAATGTACACCCTCAGACTCCTTAAATCCTAAGCCAAATTCGCTTAGGCATTTTATCAAACACCTAATGTGCATGACTTTCAAATCTCATTTTCAATACTTTACCATAACAATTCATGCCCCCAACATGACATATGGTAGCACTTCCAATCAATGACACATTTCACCACTCCATTCAAACCAACTCCTTCCATTTAAGCTACATTTATCAATTGCACAAACTCATCACATTCATCCACCCCCTTTCCACCATTTCCACCTACACTTAACCAACACACATTCTCTTCATCCTTCATCATCAATTCACATCATACATGTATAATTAACACCATAGAATTCATTTTTAGCATCAATTTCAAAAGATATTAAAAAATTCACCAACTTTCATCTAAAGGGAACAATTTTGGTTTTGACTTAATGAACCCTCTCCATGACATATTTCATTCATCTAAACCATGTTTCATGCATAACCAAGCATGGAGAACAACATATCCTAAAACCAAACTCAAAATCTTAATGTAGAGAGAGATGAGACAAAATTTACCAATACTTTCCTTTAGTGATATCTTCAAATTCCTTGAGAATTTCTCAAATTTAATGATAGATTTGAGTTCCTTGACCCCAAATTAGCTTGGAACACTTTGATTTGTGTTGAAAAGTCAAAAAGATGGTGAAATTTGGGTGATGGTCGAAAGTTCCCTTCTTCTCCTCCTCTCTTCTCCTTTATTCTTTCTTTTAATAAAAACTAAGCGTTTTTAATGCCCATTTAATTGGTTGCACGGCCACCACATGCAGAAGAGTCTAGAATTTGACTCTTCTTTGACCAAACAAGAGGAATTTACCAATTTGCCCTTAGTTATGTGAAATTACCATTATACCCTCCAAACTTTTCCCAAATTTGCAATTAAGTCCAAAATTTGGGAATGACCAAAAATTTTATTTTCATTTTGGTCCTTGGACTTTTGAAAATTATAATTAGGCCCCTCAACTTTATAAAATTACAAATTGGTCCTCAAAGAATTGAAAAATTACAATTAAGTCCTTAACTTTTACAAATTTTGCAATTAAGTCAATATGTACACCAACTTCTCCAATTTTGCTTTCTAAGTGTCTAATAAGTCCATAAATCATGTCTAATCACCTCTAAGGCATTAGAATACATTTAATTTAACCACAACGGTCTTATCCATCGGATGGACTCAGTTTTACACACTTAAAAGCTTCTGTGTCGGAAATTTCCAAGATTTCGCATACCGATGAACTATATCATGGTCATATGTACCAAAAGGATTTAATTACATATTTAAACTCATATACAACCATGAATACATCAATATACAGTACTGTCTCCAAATATAGAACAACATAAAAGGCTCGAAAAATTCGGTGTTACATTTAGAATTATGATCTCAAAGTTTTCTGTTTGTTTGTCTTTCTATTTATGTTTGATTTTGCTTCCAATCATACTTAACTAAATTCATTTAGTGACTAGGTTAGATAAACCCTATGTTTATATTTTAATATGTTTTGATTCTTTTATTAATACAATTAGTTTGATTGATATATTGTGATCTGATTACATATTTTATTCATGACCTAGTAGATCCAAAATATTATATCATAACCTGATTTCATAACTTAAAGATTGAGAAATCCTTGTTTGAATAGATCTACTATAATTAGCAGGAGTTGATTGCAACCTTAGAGATAGAATGACATAAATCTTTCCGAGTAGGGTCAAACCTAATAAAAGGATTCATAAATCGGTAAAGCAATCTTATAAACTTAAATTGAGTAATTTTATTGAAAACCTTAGGATTAGTTGCTATTAGAATTAAGGTCAGCTATTAGCATACCATATGAATCTCTATGGTCCAATAAATCAATTAAATAATTACATAGTAAAAAATCAATTTGTTAAGGGTTTTAAGGGGATTCGAAACTTAGATACTAATTTTCTGATATGGATAGTTTAATAAATGCTTCATTAATGCTTTGATTCAATATTGGTACCATTTATATGTAAGGCTCCAAATTTTACCCAAGTTAGAATGTTACATGCTTATGAAAGTAAATGTATGATAGGTGTAAAAATTATGATATGATTGAGAATTTCATATGACTTGAATTTTGGGTTTAATGGATCCTATTTAGTGAATTAGAATTAATTGATACCATTAGAGAATTGAGGTATTAAAATGTAAATTTGGACTAGGAAAAATTGTCAAGTGGCAAGACAAGTTGGGACATGAAAATTGGAATGACTAAGCCTATGAGCTAGTGAGATTTGGCAAAGTTGATGCATTGACAAATGGCATAGTTAGTAAATTGACAAGTGGCAGCAATAATTGAGTCACAAATGGCTTATTATATTGTTGACACGTGGCAGCACCAATTTGTGACAAATGAAGATCATGCATAGTGACACATGATGTCACAATTTCATGACACTTAGTAATGGAAAAGACAAGTTTCTGCTGGAGTCATTTTTGTCTTGTTCATTCTTCATTATCTTGCAATCCCTCCACCGAAACTCTCTCATTTCCTCTCAACTTTTGGAGTTTTTGGGATTATTTTCTCTTGGAAGGCTTGTAAGTTACTGCATTAAGAAAGCTACTTTATACTACCTTCTATGTTGTTATCATCTTAGTGTTAAGATCATCTTACATTTCCCTAGATTTCGGAAGTGCATTGGATGCATAAAGGCTGGTTTGATTAATTATTTGAAGAAGGAACTTGAAGGTAATAAGGTAAGGGATTACTAAACTTGATAGCATGTATTAATACAAGCTTTATGATAACATAATTATTATGAAATATATGTTAGATGATGAGAAATGAATGCTGGAAAAATGATCTTTACATGACAACTTCTGGTTTGGTTTTGATTTGTGGAAGGTATTGATTTATAAGTTACTTATGAATGATTTTTGAATAGGTTTGGAAATTAATTTGATAAGGTATTAAAGAATGAATAAGGTAGAGTTGAAGTGAAATTAATGGATTTTGGTGGAGGTATGTCAAATGGAAGTAAAGAAATAAAGTTTTGGAAACAATTTGGAAGTTGTGGGTGAGTGAGCCTTCGATTCACTCATCCCACGATCGTGGAATTTATAGGGCTCATTCCTATGGTCGTGGGAAGTACTCAGGAAGTGGAAAATGTTGGTGTTAGACAATTATTGGACTATATAAGGTTAAGGTAATGGACTTAATTGAGTTTGAATACGAACCTGGTTTGATGTTGAATAGTTTAAATAAAGGTTAAATAAGACTTGGATTTTTTAATTGAAGTAATAACTTAAGGAAGGTGTGAATAGATAACAGAGTATCTAATTTTTGAATTTATAAGTTGTTAAAGGAATGAAGTTTATTTATGGATGCTAATGTGATTTAAAGAACAAGAGTAATCTGTTAGTTATGAATGTTTGTGAATTTGGGAACTTGAGTGCTTATATGTATTATGTAATGACTTAATGTTATATTGATATATTGATGAAAATGCTTATGTTTATAAGGTATATTGAGTTTGTTCAAGTGAGAATGAATGTGATTATTTCACTATTATGTGATTATGATGTTGTAATAATTCCGAACCATCAATTGGCCGAGGAGTTTGATAATTGGGATTGTATTGGAAGTGCTTTCTAATTTTGTGACTATACATATGTGTGATGACTCAATACATTTATTGATTCTTTAATGCATATGTTTTTATTTATAAGGCATGTTAAGTTTGATCAAATGAATAAGGTCATGTGATATACACTACATCATTTCCATAAAATTCTGAATTATGAAATGGTTTGTTTTAAAACTGTTAAGTCCTATTCGTGGGTAAATATGCATGACTAGAAGCGTCTGCAGCTGCTCTTATGACACCAAGGTGTCTCATGATATTGACACTTCAGTGTCTCGTGATATTTGACACAACAGTGTCTCTTGTTACTTAAACATAAGTCTCTCCTGTTCTATGATACCAATCATGGTATCTTCTATTCTGGTCCCATTACCTACTTCTGTAGAAAGGATTAGTGGTCTAACTTGTTTTGTATACTGATACATGCACAGTTTTGATGTAAGCAAATTCTGTTCTGATAAAAGATAAGCTCTAACATGATACAAAACAAGTTCTATTCTGACATAAGTTCTACCTTGATCTGAAAGGATTATATCCTATTCTGATATTCACTTCTAATATTTGTACATTCTGTTATATTATTTATGAGTTTGTTCTGATGCAGGAATGCTCTGTATTGATTGATGAATCATATTCTGTTTTGAGACATAATGTTTGGAATAATTTGTATATATGAATGTTAGACGACTGTTAAAAATAGTTTCCATTATGCATTATGTTTATTTATCCCCATTAAGCTATATGCTTAACATGGTGGTTTTGCGTTCATGTAATTTCTAATAAGAAGGTTTGAGACTGGAACAAAGACAACTGTAATGGTCAAGAAGAATATGTTTTGTTCTAAAAATGTTCAGTTTGTTTTTGTGTTGTATTTTAATGTAATGAGATATAATGTCTTTTGATGTAAATGGTATGTAATAACCTTAAAACAGGTTGGCTTTTGAATTTATGACATGTATTTTGTTAAGCACAATATGTATGAAATGTTTTTTTTATAAAATAACATTTAATGATATGTAATCTATGTTTACTTGAGTTGCTATAATGCACTTAAGGAATGTTTAGTATGATTTGGAATGTTTCGATTCTGTTTTGTGTAAAATCTTCATATCCTCCCAGGGGGTATTTGGGCATTACATTATCTTACTTTAGTTTTATATTCTTTTAATTAAAAAATCAAAATGTAGATAATAGGATAATGGTAACTACTAGTATCTATAGTCCTCGTGGAATTAACCTATACTTATTAGTACTAAGTACAACTATGTCGTGTACTTATGGATATTTAATTATTGACAAACTCAAAAATAGTCAATCAAGTTTTTGGCGCAGTAGACAAGAACTTTGATATTAGGAACACCATAATGCTATTACTTTAATCATTATTTTATTTATTTATTTTATTTTATTTTTATTGTACGTTGTTGTATTCTTGTCTTACTCATTTAATTGTCTTTTGAATTTCTCTACTTTAACTTTGAGTTATGACTTATTTTTAGGATATTATGATTTAAAGTCATACCTACAGCTCACAATGGATGGATGGAGCAGATAGTACTTTTATAGAGGCCATAATATGTCTTAGCAATATGCAACATCACCATATTGGAGAGAGAGGTGCTCTCACATGTTTTCTGTTGGGCCTCATTTCCGGAGTCCAACCCTTGAACCATAAAACATGCGCGTATTATTGCTCTTTATACAAATGTGAGCATAATCCAATAAAATCATTAAGCTTAAAGTCTCATACCATTTCGATTTTTTTATCAATTGATAAACGAAAAACCATTCTTATGATTATGTCCTCAATCATATTGTACCTGCTAAAATTCTCTGAGAGAAAACTCCATTAACCCTTTTAGGAAAATTTCGTCGTGGCAACCTTAAAAGACTGACTTCACCGCGACGAAGCCAAGGAGTTTGCGAACTAACGGGAACTTTTGCTGGGAACCTTTGGGAAAAGTTCATCGCGGTGATCCTTGTGGTTTCGCTACAACGAAACCCCTGAAATCTCAACCCTTAAACCTAAAATTTCCAATGGCTTCTATAATCACTCTTATCTTAACTCTTGCGGAATATCATAAGACTATCCAATCCTTATTTGCACTCTAAGTTGTCCTGAATTCACTCCCTCTAAGGCAACATCATTTCATGACAATTCAACTACCAATGTTATTTCGTCAAACTCTCAAATCTCTACTCAATTTATTCACTACTTACAACTAATTTTCATCCTTCACCATTTCCTATCTTTCTTTTCCATAACACATATTACACACACATATATATAACAACAATTCGTATTCAAAATTCATCATCTCAAATCGATAACTTCCTCAAGTATACTTTAATTTCAATTCAACCTCGTCTATATGCAAATTTATATTTACGCTCAACATCTTCCATACATAATTCATAATTCATTAACATCAAAGAATAGAGTTTTACAAGCTCTAATGGCATTCCAAGCCACAATACAACAATAATCCAAAATCTCAAAATACAAAGTTACATGAACAAGAAATCATTAAAATGCGACTAAAGCCTTGTGTTTTCCAAAACTAACTCAAAATACAACATAAGCAAATTTGAAGTGATGCCTTGACTCTCTTTCACTCCATCTCTTGCTCATCACCTGGAGGTGGGGATAGAAAGGGGTTGAGCTTAAAGCTCGTGGGTAACAGTTTATAATAGAAAAATAAGCAAAAATTATTTTCAAAACCCATTGCTATTGTACATTTTTTAAACCATAGTAATTTCACTTGTAAATATCATCAAACACTTTTTTCTCGAAATTCTCAATTTTTGAACAATTCATGTGCAATTATAAATCATACATGCATCAAACTTGTCAACAAATCATAAGCACATCAGAATGGTTTGGGGCAATCCAAAACAAAATGTACTACACATTTCCCCTAAGGGTCCTGTGTAGCCGTGAACAGAATGTACTATCGCAATTCCATTTAATGGTCTTACATAGCTATGAACTTATGGGAGTCTTTGTAGGAGCTCCATGCCACTAGCGGGTAGGCGGGAGAAGCCTTTTGTCAAAGTGCACTTGACTTAACTTAGGGGACCACCACAAACACACAGAACATGTATTTCATAATCTTGTAAACTTGTTGCCCAAAATGGCACATTTTCAAAACTTAATTTTTCTTAACACCTTTCCACAAAGGCATATTTTAGAAACACAATTGTTCATGAACATGAGATATGTCACATTTCATCAACCAAATTCATACACCAACATATAACAATTTCTCAAATCATTCAAAAAAAAATAATGCAACAATTATAAAGCAATTTGAAATCATTTTATTCTCTTGCTTTGAAGGAAATCCTTGCTCAAATACTTGCTTAAAGGTGCATCACCCTTTGCTTCTCTTGCCTTCTTTGATTTCCTTTTATAATAGCCAAAAATTCCATTCAATAGGAATTCCAATTTATCATCAGGTAAATGAAGAAATTTGATGATACTTTCTTTTAGAACAATGTTCCCCATTGTCTTAAGTTTCTAATGACTCCAAAATCATTCAATTTGGGTACCCTAAAAGTTATGGCCCAATCATTTTTGGTTTGTTCTAATACTAACACAACATTCTATGTTCAACATCCCTTCAAAACTTGGGATCTTTAGAGACTTAGGTAAAACTCCATTTCATCATACACATTGTAGCCCTATGTCTCTAGTTTACACCAAATAAAAAATCATCTCATTTGGATAACTACAAAAAAAATTATGCCCAAAATACCGAAGTATGTTCTATGCTGGAAAGTTCGCTGCGCCGGCCAAATCGGGGAGCCAAAAAGTTAACCGCGACAACCTTTTACAAAAACGTACTCCGGGAACATTTTTTTGCTACATATTTCAACTTTTTACTTCCCATCTTTCATATATAACCCATCTTAACCCTAAACCATCTCTTCTACTTCATTTACAACTTCATTTCAACCCAATATCATTTACAAATACATCATAATCTATATTTGATCATTAACCCTAAAAGAGAACACTTGCCTATATCATTCATCAACAACTTCCAATACATATTAAGCTATATTTGAGTTTCATTTAACCATACCCATGAAATTTAAAGCATAACTTACTTGTTGAAGCTCCAAATTCTTCAAACTCTTTAAGAATCTCCAAACTCTAGTTTTTCTCTTCTTTTTCTCCTTTCTCTTTTTTCATTCTCGGGCTTCTCTCTTCTCAAACAAGCCAACAATTTTCTTCTTCTAACTTTGACCCTTTATGGTTGCAAGATGTCCCTTTTACCCTTCCATATAAGCCTTATATCTTTTAACCCTAAGTGACTTGCCAATTTTGCCCTTGATACACTCTTACAACATTAACACTTATATTCCATCAATCCATGCAATAAAATCCTACTAACCTTGACATAATAATTAACTCCAAAAATTTATTCTATCAAAACCTCATAATTCTTTTAAATCATGTTTAACTAGAGGAAAAAAAATTCCAGGGGCCAGCAATAATTCTCATACTACTAAACATATCATAAAGATCAGATTGTCACTTACTTGTTTGGCTTTCAATTCAACTCAAACTTTAGATTAAATCAAGTCTCCATGCAAGTAAAATTCATCACAAACTTATGATGAAAACATGTTGATTTTGGACAGCAAGAAGAAGGTAACATTCAGCTGGTTTTCTTGGATATTTTGTGTAAGGTAAAAAGCTGGTTTTGGTGCAGTAATTTGGCTAGGGTTCAGGCAAATTACAAAGGAGAAAGTTGGAGTAAATTCAGTGGAGAAAGGTGAGAGAAACAGCAAAAACATTGCTACTGAAATTTGCTACATTAACATGCTAGGTGTCAACTTTACAACACAACATTTGTCCTAAGGCATATCTTACATTTGCCTAATCAAGATGCTGCTACCAATCCACTCAAGATGCTGTTATATGTCACCAATTAATCAGTTTATATGTCTCCTAATTATTGGTCCACCTGTCACACAATAATTGGTCCATTTGTCACTTAATTACTAGTCAATTTGTCACCAATTTAACTATGCCAAATGTCACTCAATTTTAGGCTTAACCATTCAAATTTTTCATATATCAATTTATCCTACCACTTGGCATTTGTCTTAGTCCAAATATACGTCAAATTTACAAAAAATTTAGAAATAATACTAATGGTCTCCAAATAAATTTTTAACACAAATAACTCACAATTGACATTTTAATCGCATTTATAAATCAATTATACTCGAAAATGGTCAATAAATACATGTACAATCATATTTATGTGTAAAAATGTGCATATTATATTTAACTAAAGTATGATATGCATTTTCTAATTTCTCATACTTTCTCATAAATCACAATTATAACCTTAACATTGGTAAGAAGATGGTACACATTGTACATTTAATTTTTTTTTGTTTCATTAGGATGCGTAGAGGAGATTAGGGATCTACGTAGCATTTACGTAACCTGTATTTACGTAACCTATGCATACATTTAATTTTTTATGGTTTCGTTAGGATGCTTGGTGGAGATTAGGGATCTACTTAATGGTACTTAGGATGCGTAGAGGAGACTAGGGATCTACTTAGCATTTACATAACCTATGCATACATTTAATTTTTTGTGGTTTCATAGGATCAAAATTTTAATTATGGTACTTAGGATGCTGTTTATCTATTACTCTACTAATTCAATATAAACACAAATATTAATAAATTTAATTTTGATAGCATATAATTATATCAGAATTACAACAATAAAATTTTTCGGTTAGTTAGAGATAAACATTACTTTCGTATACACGAACTGTTACTCAATGAGTCTGGTCAACTGTCCCAAACTACATAAACCCATGACCTCCATCTTCCAAGAGCAGGACTCGACCAACAAATTATGTGGATGCAGAAGGATAACTCCAAGAACTGCCCAGGAAATCTTGTAGTCTTCTCTCTTGTCTTCGCTGGTTTTGTTTGTCTCCTTGTCTGGTCTACTTTAGCCTCTAAACCTCTTATATTCGAATATCGATGGTCGGGTTCAAACTGTTCCAACCCATCATATGTAAGTCACTCATCTTCATGTTCGTGTCAAAAACTCTACCAGTTGTTTACTTTCTCTTCATGATCATATCTATAAGTTTTTAATGGGTGCGTGTTCGGTGTTTTGTCACAGCGCACCGTAAAGTTCCCTATCGATGAGCTCCAGTTAGCTCTGGAAAAGGCTGCAATGCCTAATAAGACAGTCATTATTGCAATGGTCAATAGGGCTTATGTAGAACAGACGGTTGAATCAGAAATAACCATGCTCGATCTCTTCCTCGAAAGCTTTTGGCTCGGAGA
>JANZLH020000047.1:394809-405508 GCA_026770325.2 Erythroxylum fimbriatum
CATGGACCGGGCTTGAGCCCGGACGGGCTATGGAGAGTCATACTCGTTGGGCTCAGGGCTTGCGTTATGGAGGATGGGCCAATCGGCCCATGGGCTGCCTTAGCTGGATCCGGGCCTGGCACGGCCGACCCGACCAACAACTTAAAATTTTATTTTTTCACCAATCTTTTTCTCTTATTTCAATTATATTAGTTTTCAAATTACAAGTATTTTTTGTTGTCCTCATTTGAGCCAAATCGTGCAAGTTATGTATTATTTCAAACATGTTCGTCAGATATATTTTCCGTCTTTCAGTATATACTCCACATTACACGCTGATTGACGTCTAAATCATTCCACCGAGGTGAACATAGCGTGTTGTGTGGTCGTCAAGTTTTGGCAACTTTCGGCCATCGTCAGCAACAATAGGACAAACATCGAGAAGAAAAGGCCACTCTTTTCCTCCAACTTCTTAAAGCTCGCTTTATAGCCACCTTGGGAATGAATTCATTATCATCACCACTCTAGAGTCTAGAGGCAATAGTCAGATCAGTTTCATTGGTACAATTTCAAACGAGGCAATCACGGTTAAAGCCATTCCTTTCGTAAGGCACCAGACCAAATATCGGTTTGAAAAACATCATCCCATGATGGACAACGACCTATAAACCTAAAGATGTCTCTCTCTTTGATCCCACCAAAACTCAATCACCACAACAAACTGATGAATTGGGTACTTTTTCTTTGGCAACGATTCATGACTTATTAGCTACTTTTAGAACAAGCTACGTTTTATATTCGTAGCTACATTTTGTGACTTTTTTTACTGTAAGCTCTGTTTCTTAGCAAAGATATGACAATGTTTTTTTATTGTAAACTTATTTTTGTAGCGAAATACGAAATATTTTTTATAGCTAATAATGTTTGGCAATGTTTTTTAACTATTAACTTTTTTTCATAGCTAAAAATCTTTCGCCACGAAATTTTTTTCATAACTAAAACACACTAGTCCCTTAACTATCAACTACAAAAATGAATATCGTAGTTAAAAGATTTTGTTACAACAATATTCTCGTAGCTAGAGAAGAAGACCAATGAAAATGACATCATTTTGATAATGGTCCGATAGATGAAAGAAAAAAAAGATCTAATAGGTGAAGATGACGATGAATTAACAATAAGAAGATGATAATAAAGGAATCACTGATAGCATCAGAAATAACAAAGTTGGAGTTTCGAAGGAAGACTTTTCATCCTAAGGGGCAGTTAACTTGGTAATCAACTGCTAGTTCTTTGGAAAAGACTTCACTAACATTTTGAAATTCTGTAGGGTAGATCTATGATGCTAACAAACAGAAATTCAAGCATGCCAGCCTCACATTGTTTGCTTTCAACGTTGATGCTCATCCAACTTCTTGAGAATAAGCCCACCAACTTCAAAATATAGTCTACCTTGGAGTCTCTGCTATTGGAAACTCGAGATGATATCTAATTTTAATAGAATAAGATATTTGATTTCTCTATAAATTAAAATTCTATAACCTAATTAGCACATAAATTTAATAAACATAAACCTAAATCTTATCTTATTATATAACTTGATATTCTTTCTTGTCATTTCTTTCGAACCATTTCCAAAATTAGTTCATTGTAACTACTGTAATTACACACTTGTACGACCTCTAATAGTATCGACATGAATAAGTGGTACAGAGAGAGTAAAGAAGTACTAGTTACTTTAGAACTTAAGCTTATTTAAAATAAATTTGGACCTTTTAGTAATTTAATTAATGTTATTCTTTATCTATTAAATATTTCATATTTCATTCTGAAATTTCTCCAGCTTTATAATCAAGTCAACTTAATTAAAATACTTTTTCTTTTCTCTTTAATCTTTCTTTATGTTTGACCAATTAAGTTCTTAAATATGTTGGCAATGAATATAAATCATAACCTTAAGTAATATTTAGGATTAAATAAATTAAATTCCTTCAAATTTACCTTTAATTCTCAAATTAAATAATTAGGTTAATTTCTTAAGATTCCCTTTAAGGTTTGAGAAACTACTACAATAGGTCCTCATTTTTAAAAAATTATAAATACCGTCCTTGTGTTTCACTTAATATATCTTCTATCTCCCTTACCATCAAGTTGTCATTAAGACCCTATTTATATAAATACAAATAACGTTATTTTAAAAAACTACAGTGGTTATTGATAATTTTTAAAAGTCAAGGAGTACATTGATAATATTCTAAACCATCAATTGGGTAAATATGTTGGATCCCCAAACTTCAAAACAACATCATTTTTGCGTGTATAAATAGGATTTTTAATGGAAACTTGACAATAGGGAGGACAAACAATATATTAGCTAAGACATATAGATGGTATTTGATATTTTTAAAATGAGGGACTAATGTGGCAGTTTGTTAAAGCCTAAGAGGGTATTATGAATTATACACATAGATCAAGATTGGCATCTATCAACGCATCAAATATTTCTTAATTGCTTATTTCTTATAATTAAAGATTCAAATTAATTAAATTTAATCTAATTAAAACATAATTAATTATAATTCTAGAAAAACATCTTTTCTAAAATTTAAGTTGAAAATCAATCTAATTATTATTCCAAATCAATTTTAAAAAATTAATTTTAGAATTAATATTAAATTTAAAACTATTTTAAATTTTGTTTGGCTATAAAATTGGTTTATCCTAATTTTAGGATTGCTTTAGATTTGATTACAATAATTTATACTATGGGCCCTACTCGCTTAATGGCCAAACAAACATTATTAATTGTTTAGGCTACATTAACCTTTTAAGCAAACAACCCAATACTTATTTCGACCCTACGTTACCATATCCTTGTATCCAAACACCATCCTTCTTCTTCAAACATACACCAGTCTTCTCCTACCTTTGGTCTCCTCCATCACAACTCAAGCATCCTATCCCTAGGCTCCTTAATGTAGAAAACTTAACGTTATGATAACCATGCATCATAAGCTCAAAACCAAAAACATTTTGTGTTGCTAATAAGAGATTTACAATCTTTCAAAGGCAAAAAATTATCCATATGGGTTTCAAAAATCAAATTTTTTATAATTCAGAATCTCTAACATATATTATGAACTTTTCATATATTGTGATTGAGAGAGCTTTAATGCTTTAATATGAAGTTTTTAAATTATTATTCAAGCCAATTTGATTTTAGTGTTAAGTTTTAGATTTAATCTAACTAAGAGTTAGGATTTGTAACTTTTGTATAAATAATTCTATACTTATTTAATAACAACCAAATAACTTTAATCAAGTTATAGAAGTAAATAATACTCTGATACTACTATTGAAAAATCAATGCAAGATCTAATCCCCATGTGCATTAGAATAAGAACAAAACTTTTTTGTTTGATTTTCCAAATTTTAATGCTAGTTTAAAATTCTATGACATGATTAAGGCATAAAAATACAAAAAAATATATGTAAATTATATCTTATTATGTAGCTTGATCCTCTTTCATATCATTTTCCTTGAATTGTTTCTAATATTGGTTCATCATAACTATCGTAGATGTATATATATCCTGTCTCTAATAGTATTCATGCGAACAAGTTGAGAAAACTCTACAAGTGGTACATAGAGAGTAGGCAAAAAGTCCTAGTTTCTTTAAAGCATGAACCTATTTATAATAGGATTTGGACCTTTTAGTAATTTAATTAAAATAAAATTCTAATTATTTTTAATTAAATATAGATTGGGCCCAAATAAGATCCAATATCTCGTATGCTCCTTATTTATTTAATATATTTTGTTTTTAATCTTAAAGTTTCTCAAACTTTACAATCAAGTTCAACTTAATTAAAATACATTCTTCTCTCTTCCATCGTTCTTTGTGAGTGAACCATTTGATTTCTATATATATTGGCAATAGATATAAATAACCTTAAATTATATTTAGGATTGGATAAATTAAACTTATTTAAATTTATATTCAGTTCTCTAATTAAATAATTTATATCTATAGATCAAGATTAATGTCTAGCAACGTATAATGACAATCTAAAAATAGGACTATTAAAGGGGTTTTGACTGACATTTCCATTCATAATTTGTCTTTATAGCATTCTTTTCATCACACAATATTTCGATTAGACATAGACAAAATTAATGTCTATTGTATTTGAGTCTAATCATATAAGTTCTCAACTATTAACAATTGATTTTATTAATGACATTTGACCTATTTTCAAAGTTTCACTCCACCTTGATAAAAGACTTTTCGAATCAATAATAGGTTAAAACAGTGGAACATTCTCCTTAATCACTTTAGGGTGATGAATCCTATATTTATCACTCAACTAACTCCATATAATTCATGTTATATCTAATGATTATTAGTAGAGTTATCCTTAACTAGAATAAGTCATAAGTAATATCAAAATATAACAATCCTTATATAAGATATTTTAGAGATCTTAAGTCAAAAGATCACTTATATAATTATCAATATGATAATTTTCACAGATGTCGTAATGTTCCAAATGGAATTCTCATGTAGGGTTAGTTGAGTTAACTTGTTCTTTAACAAGTACCAAATACCAGCACGTTTGTTTAACTATCTAAATAGTTTAGTCTATGAGATCGATTACTTACTTTATAAGGAAGAAGCATAACATGTGCTAATCTTTTTATGCTTTATTAATGCAATATGAATCTCATAATTATGATCGCATCATAATTTTGATTACAATGTATATTTATCTCATGGACTTTATCATATACATTTAAACATGTATAAAATAAAGAGTTCTTTCAAATAATTATATCACTAAAACTATAATTACTCAATTAGGTGTAGGGCATAAATCAACATATGCTTTATCCATGACTTGTAACCCCTTTCTCTTTGGTTATGATAAGACCTTTAATCTCAAATTCAAGATCAAATGCAAGTCCACAATGAGAGTTCCTTATTGATGAAAGACTAAGAATGCTCATGTCTACTAGTAAATGCCCATATAATTAGGGTCATCCTTTGAAAAACAAATTACAATCAAGTGTCTAAAGGCATCTTCATACATGGATGCTTCCAACAACATAGTTATGATGCATGTTAATATAAAGGGAGAAATTATTGAGATTCAAGGCTACCCACTCATATTTTGTTTGTGTTATATTTGTGCTCTTTCTTGCGAGCCATTATTTATTCTCTCTTTAAGCTATTTTCGTTTTCTATCACCCATTTCTCTTTCTGCCTTAACTTATTTATATTCTTTCCAAGTTGTTTCTTTTTTCTCTCTCTTTCACTTAGTTACTATATTTAAGTCCTTCTTAGTTGTTCATTTATTCGACTTTTCCCCATTTCCTCTCTTTTAATGGCATTCTTTTGTTATCTCTCTTCCTCTTTACATTTTCTTGTCCTTTTTCCTTTTCATTTGGTGCATGGTTTTTTGTCCTTTTAATCTCTTTTGTTAATTCTTTTTTTATTTTTAGAACCTAATAGTAATAAAATTATTTAATCCAAATTTAAAATCAATATTAATATCAAGATACCCATTCAAAATTGATATGTCATAGTTAAAAGTAATTAGAGTTAATTATCTATAATTAAAATGTAAGCAGTACTAATTAATAATAATTAAAAGAAATTAAAAATAAATAGATACAATTAAGTGTAATGCAATGAAACTTTGACACAAATTAGATATAATAAACTATATATAATCAAACTAGATAAATTCTAAAACAAATATAATATAATGAAATGTATTTTGATACAAATCAAAATAAGATAGATGTGATCACATGCAATCAAAATTGAATAGTAAAATTTAAATTAGAATTGATAGAACACATATATATAATAGTTGAAATTAAAATTAATATGGTATTGACTGGAAATTAAGTGAATAATTGGATTGACATTATATGACAATAAAACTTTTCAAATAAAAACTAAATGTAAAGAATTTAGACAAAATTTTAGTATCAATAGTTAACAAAACAAAGTTTATAGAAAAGTTGAATGTTGAATATTTCAAATGCCACATATATGGCTATTATAAGTCTAAATGTAAAATAAATATCAATAGCAATCACAATGTGAAATCAATTTTGCAAAGAAAGAAGAATAATTTTTTTAATTTTTTTTCCTCTGATGATTTGTTATGTGCAGGAAGAAGTTCATCAAAAGTTGCAATATTTTTATATTAGCAACGATAATTATATGTGAAGATAAGTTTGGATTTCATACTTTGATGTTAGTTCACAACATTATGAAGCTACTTTCATATACAAAAGCAACATGAAAACCCACGGCAAGAAGAATCCTTACCAAATTATTTCTAATGTATTTTTTGTTTGAAATATGAAAATCAATAATGAATTTTAGTTAAATTCAAGATAAGAGATATGAGATTTCCATCAAAGGTAGAGTTTGTCACATTCAAGATGAGAAATGAGGCTTAATTTGTCAACGTAACAAGAAAACATATCATATGTTTCCTTTATATCTCAACAACACCACTCGATCATATTTAGTCATAAGACAAAAGGATAAGGCATGGTTATGGCATTTTTTCTATAGGAATTTAAATTTTGATTGTCTTAAAATGTTATGACAAAAGAACATAGTGATTAGTCAATTGCAAATTGAAAGTACTCCTTAGTCTGTGAAGAAATTTTTTTTTGGCAAACATCATTGAGATACTTTTTTTAAGGAAAAATAATGGAGAGCCAAGAAATCGTTGAATTTGGTTCACTCCTACTTATATGGACTCATTAATATGATACCAAATACAAATAAACATTATTCTTTTAACATTTATTAATGATTATGGTCAAAATAATATAAAATTTTTAACTTTTAAAGACTTAAATGTGATGGTTAAAAAAGAAGCCAGAATGCCTACAAAGATTCTCTATAGTGATCATAGTACGAAAAAAAATTGTAAATTTTTTAAAGCAACATGGAATTCAAAAATAACTTACAACAACTTATATGTTGTAATAATGTTCAAAAAGGAAGAATAGTACATTCTTAGACATGGTTTATAAAGAATTTAGATCCAAATAAGATTTTCCAATAAAGAAGTCAATTGAAGCATTCATACACTAAATAGAAGCCCCATATTTGTCTCTAAGAACATGAATCTTGAAGAAGCTTAAAATTAATGAGAACCAAGTATTATACTTTAGAATGTTTGGTTGTATTGCATATGTTATTTTATATTAAAAGAGGAGAAAACTTGATAAACAAATGATAAATACTTTTTTCTTGGTTTCTTAAGCAATCAAAATCATATAAATTGAATATTGTTATATGAAAAATGAGATATAAGTTAGTGATGTGATTTTTATGAAAAACACTTTTATATTTAGGATGAAAACAATATCAAACAAAAAATACCGAATAATTTTAATGGAGAAATGTATATGAAAAACTATAACCTTTAGAGAACATTACCTTGTGTCAAATGAGCAACAATCACTAAATAAAATTCATAATAAACATTAACCCCAATGACTTAGAAGAAGATTTGCATGGATGATTGATTATAAAAGAATTATGATTCACTTATAGATGTTGCTTTGTTGTCAATAAAAAAATTGTTAAAGATCCAGAATAGAGAAAGGAAATAGACATTGACATTGCTACCATTGAAAGCTACATCACTTAGGAGTTGAAAAAGTTTCCAAAAGGATAAAAAACCATTACTGTAAAGTGAGTGTATAAGACAGTTAAACGAAAGGGGATAAGTTGATAAATACAAAGCAAATTTGATTACTAAGGACTATTAGCAAAAGTTTGGAATCAATTACAACAATGTCTTCTCCCCAATGTAAAGCATGGCATAATCATATTCATGATCGTATTGGTAGCATAAAACTCGTGGCCTATTTTCAATTGACATGAAATTGACATTTTACATAGCAAATTGGAAGAAAATGCATTTATTAAACAACCTCCTAGTTGTATAAAGTATAGATAAGAGCCTAAAGTGTATAAATTTAAAAAGGCTTTATATAAATTGAAAAATCTTCAAGGGATTGGTTGTATATAAGTTTTTTTTGGAAGGTTTTCAAAAATGCTCATGTAATCATAAAATCCTTGTTAAATTTAAAGATGGAGGGGAAGATATTTATTATATACTTATAAGCTAACAATTTGTTTTATTTTAGAACTTGTATGGCTATGTTTGAAAAACTTGAGGAATCTGTGATGCTTAAAGTCAATATTGTAAGATTCTTTCTATGTGGGGCTATAACTAATTAGTCTTTTATTTTATAACAGAGTCAAAAGAGGACTGAAAGCCATTGAATTATATTTGTGGTCCTTTTATAGGCTCACTCTTCTCAACATTATTGGTGTGATATGATTATAATGTAGAGCTATTAGAATATCTTGATGATAGGGTTTAAGCTTATGACTATCTAGCATAAGTCTCGCTTACCATCTTACAAACCTATATGTAATAACTTATAAGAGGTTAGGTTTACATAAGTTATAACTTGAGTTAAATTTATAAGAGAGGCAAGAGAAGAGCATATGCTTTCCTCTATTTTTGAAGTTTTGCAAAAAGTTGATTCTATAGGGTTTAAGAATAATAAACATGTCTTCCAATCCAAGTATTCTTAATATTATTTTTCTATTCATGATCT
Organism: Erythroxylum fimbriatum; assembly: GCA_026770325.2. Lineage (NCBI taxonomy): Eukaryota > Viridiplantae > Streptophyta > Magnoliopsida > Malpighiales > Erythroxylaceae > Erythroxylum > Erythroxylum fimbriatum. Next base: position 403,460 of record JANZLH020000047.1, read on the forward strand.
ATTAAGGTGCATAGAATACCATTGAATGAACTCATTAAGAGGCAAGAGAAGAGCATATGCTTTCCTCTATTTTAGAAGTTTTGCAAAAAGTTGATTCTCTAGGGTTTAAGAATAATAATCATATCTTCCAATCCAAGTATTCTTAATATTATTTGTCTATTCATGATCTATTAAGGTGCATATAATATCATTGAATGAACTCGTTGAGAGGCAAGAGAAGAGGATATGCTTTCCTCTATTTTAGAAGTTTTGCAAAAAGTTGATTATATAGGGTTTAAGAATAATAATCATATCTTCCAATCCAAGTATTCTTAATATTATTTATCTATTCATGATTTGTTAAGGTGCATAGAATACCATTGAATGAACTCGTAATTTACTTTTGTTGATAAATATATTTTACATATGGTATCAAAGTCATATTTCAATATCATTTGTAGCTCTTTTAATTGAATAGGTTAATTTTTCTTATTATAAAAACTTAGATTAAAGATTTTAGGATTTCAAAAAGATCTCCAAGTTTAATTTACATGAAACCCTAAAATTTTTGTTGTTTCTTATGATTAAGTCATAGGGTTTATTAACATCTGCACCAAAATAGGACATTAATCAATTTTGTGATTTATATGAATAAGTTATGTGATTAGTTAATAACTACACCAAATAGTTAATAACTAAACCAAAGTGGATTTTTAATGAATTTTATAATTTTTTGTGATTAAAATAAAGTAGTCAACGTATAATCTAGATATGTTATTAATAAATAAAGTAAAAGTTAAAATATAACAAAAATAAAAGGATTTAATTTTTCTTTTAAGGAGAAGAAAAAAGAGAAAAGACCTCTAATAAAAAAGAAACAATATGAATAGTAGGGGGCTGTTTGTTTTCATTTTTCTTTCGTTTCTTGTTGTGATTTTCATAAAAAAGGAAACATCCTTTAAAAACGTGTTTGGTTCGTTATTGTTGCATTTTGTTGTTTTCAAAAACAAAAAAACCATAGCAGTTTCACGAAAACAGAAAAAAGACGTTCCCCTAATATTTTATAATAGGTTTTCGTATATTCTAAAATATTTTTTTCACAAAAAGTTTTTGTGTGTTTTGAAAATAGGTTTCTCTCCTCTATGTCATCGTTTATGTCTTCTACCGAGTCTTCTACAGTCAGTGATTTCCCAGGTTTGTTTTCATATTTGTTGATTATGAAATCTAACATCAAAGAGAAAACGGTTAGAAGGATGAAACCATAACAGATCAATATCTAAAGACCCAATCTTTGACTCAGGTTTTAAGTGAAGGAAGCTTCCTAGATTGCTGCTTTAGACTCTAAAGCGACGTGCTTTGGACAACGCCAAACTGGGTTTTAGAGAAGACACCGGGGGGCGTGGTGTACATGGTTGATTGGAGATGATTTGATTGCAGGAGGTTGTGAGAATGGTACGAGAAGCGTTGCCATGAGAGAGAGAAAGGTGTTTTACTTTAACAAATAGGGATATTGTGTTGGGAATGCTTGGAAGATGATGCTTCGAAGTTTGGAGTACAAGAAATGGTTTCTATATCTAAAGAATAAAGCAACATGTAACACCCAAATACCCCCTGGGAGAATATGTGGATGCCACCCAAAACAGTACAATCCAATCACACATAACATTTCAAACAGTGTTTAAAATACATCACAACATACTGTCAGAAACAGAAATTTTAAAGTTATTACAGGCCCAAAAGTGTCAATTAAAAACATGTTCAACAATACAAAAACAGACTCCTTTGGCCATTGCGGTTGACTCGTCCCAGTCTTTAATTTCCTCGCTCTGAACCTACACGGGGCAAATCCACCGTGCTAAGCTTATAGCTTAGTGAGTAATATTTATCTAAATTAACTGATTAAGGTTCACAAAAACTGTATAAGCATGCATTCAGAAATGAATAATCAGGAAAATTGCATTTCAGAACAGATTTATCAGTAACAGAACAAAATAAACAGAAGTCCATAAAACAGAAGTGGGTAACGGGACTTATCAGAAGACCGAAGTCTCGACACCGAAGTGTCCATAT
>JANZLH020000047.1:405608-415740 GCA_026770325.2 Erythroxylum fimbriatum
AGGAGATCGGATGAAAGAAAGTCGACGCATATGTTCAATTTGTTTATCTTGTGTATTGTGAAATTTTGGATTTTGGTTTTTGGCTTTGTATATGGCGTGAATTGCCAATAATGTATTACAGGCATCTTTTTCAGGATGTATGTGAATTATGAAATTGTGTATACAATTGAGTATGATGTATATGAATTTTGGGATTGCATATAAATTATGAATTTATGTATGAAATTGAGTTTGTGTATGATTATGGAATCGGAATATGTAAGTAAATTATGGACTTGTGTATTGAATTGAGATGTATATGAATGGGATTGGATATGAATTGCAATTGCATATGATTATAAATTAAGATATGATTGTGACTATATATGAATGGGTTTTGATTGTGTTTTGGATTCCGGACGGGAGGTCCGATGATGTTGATGATTGAGATTTATTGAAGTGTTTTAGGTATAGGTTTGTGTTGTGTGTGATGGGAATTTCCGGACAGGAGGTCCGAGGAATTGTGTGTTTTGATTAGGACTTATAGAAGTGCGTTTTAAATGTTTTGCAGATTTTTGGGTTGTTTAAAATGCAGCCGTTATGTTGCCGGATTTTCGATAAAAATGCGTTTTAGGGCAAGAATAGAATAAGAATAAGAGTTTTAAAGATGCGATTAAGATATGCATGATTAAGAGCAATCTAATGATTTGAGATTATGGAAAATTATGGCAAAGGATAGTGAGATTATAATGGTTGAATTTCCATTTGGGAAATTAGATTTGTGACTTGTGCTTTGGGTGATTTGTATAAGTTTAAATAAAGATGAATGAGAATGAAGAAAAAAAAATTTATTCCGGATTTTTCGGATGGGTTTAGTCTTAAGGTTTCCAACGCGTCGTGTTTCTAAGATTTTTGTTTCCTGGATGTCGAAAATTTGTTTCGGTTCGATTGAACTATTTGTTTGCTTCGCTTTCGATTTGCTTCCAATTCGTTTTGCTTCGAAATCGGTTCCTTCGGTTTTGCCTTATGTATCCGCTTCGGATTCTTTCGATTTATACATCCGATTCTTCGATTTCGCTTCTGATTTTACTTCCACTAAATGATTTCCAATCCATTCATTTGCTTCCGCTTTTCGTTTCCGTAAGTTTCTTCCGCTTCGCTTTGTTTTCGTTCTTTCGTTTCTTTTAATTTCTGCTTTTTCGGTTGGGAACGGGTTCCGAGATCGGGTCCCAACATAGATGGTCTTACTTTACCGTTTGTTTGTTTATGTTATGAATTGAATGATAATGAATGATTGTGAATGTGACTTGATTGTTGAATTCCGGACAATAAAGGTCCGATGACTGTGATATATGGATGAGATATTGAAGCGTGAATTGTATGTGAATGTGATTGTTAAATGTGTTAGGAATGTGTATTTACATTTGTATATAAATGAAATTGTGAATTCTCCACTTTAATGTGGAATGCCGGATTAAGGTCCGATGAGATGAGAAATTGTTTGAATGGGATATGAAATGGTAAGTGATGCATTCCATTGCATGAATGCATGAAACATAATGGCAGTTGTGACTAGAGTAGCCACCGATCAGAGCTACAAGCTCAATGTGTGAAAAAGAGCCTCGAGCTCAAAAGTGAATTAGAGTCTCAGGCTTAACGTTTAATGAGCCCTATATGGGACAGCTATCAATGAGCCCTATATGGGACAGTTTAGGCACTCGGTCACAACAAAATAACAAATGAAAGAGAGTCTCATGTGCACTACATATGCATAATGAAAAATGTAAATTTTGATACATAGTATGAATGATTAAATGTACTAAATGTGAAATAATGTGAAATGTGAAATAAAGTATGATATGTGAATTATTTGTTATGTAATTGAGTGAACCATTGATGATGGTCACTCACTGAGTTCGCAAAACTCACCCAAAATTTGCAAATATTTTTTTCAGGATCAGAAGAATACCCCGTTAAGCAAACGAGAGTATACCTACAGTTTCCAAATGAAGGATAGGGGTCGGGATCAGTTCGCGTCTGCATTGAATATCTTTAATTTTGTACTGAATTGAATATTCCACAACTTTTGTATAAATTTGTATTCTGAAATGAAGGGCCCAAATGGCCATATGGGAATTTTGTAAATTGCATTGTATGTTTGGAAAGGGCTTATGCCCTATTTGATTATTGACTTCCACATATTATGTTTGTGTTTAAAAAAAAGTATACCGATTTTCGAGCTATTGAGTGTTTAGCACGTCACCCTCGCGGAGCACGGACTCGGATATCACCATCGATGTCGGGTTCGGGTCATTGCGGGAGTGGGGTGTTACATTTCTGGCCATATTTGAGTGTGATTTGATTACCAATAAAAATTATTCAAAATGAGTAGTAAATGATATTAGACTCTAATTAATATGTAACTTTTTAAATTATATTTAATTTACATATATTTTAATTTTATCTATAATGATAATTAATTAATTTAAAATATAATATATTATGTTAAAATTATTAACATAAGAATATAATTACAAAAATAAAAACATAATGATAAAATCAAACATGTTTTTATTTTTAGTTTTTTTATTACATATCTCAACCAAACATATTTTTATTTTTAATTTTTATATTACAAATTTCAACAAAACAGATTTTTATTTTTTTAAATAGAAAACAAAAATTAAAAATAAAAAATTACAACAAAAAAAAACAGAAATAGAATCAAAGAGAACATATGTTAGTGAAGATACGAAGTTACATCGGAAAGTCCCAAACAAAGTAAACATCTTGCTTAAAATATTCTGACAATAGAAAAACCACCATTTTGATTTGAAAAGAGATTTTGAATATGTGAAAAAAGAAAAGTCCCCGTTTGGTCTTACATTTTCAAAGTAAAAAGAACTGCGGACGTTGTCATTTACTTTAATGTCCTCTTGGATTCGTATTTAATTTATCAAATTAACAGAAAGCCGTAAAATTCAATAGAAAATTAGTTGGTGGTGGTGGGGATGGTCCAATTTTAGAAACGACAAAATTGCGAACCGAAGGGTTAAACGTGATGAGTGCCTAATGACGTGTCTTTTTCATGCATGAACTAATGCATTACGTACACGCTTTGGCCCCTCTGGGCATCTGATTGCCCTTTTTTTTTTTTTGGGACGATTTTATTAAATTTTATCTATATATTATAAATATAAGGATGAGATTTAACGAAACATAATAAAAATATTCACATAAATATATAAATAAAATTTAATAAAACATGGTTGTAACAAAATAATTGGAAGCAGGGCAGATCCACAAATGGGGGCAAGTGTTTCCTACTATCTCGAAAAAATTTTATGTAAAAAAATTATTATTTTAAATTTTGCCCATATAAAAAAATTACTTTTATTAAAATTTTACCTCCGTCGGAAGAGGTAATTTGATAAATGTGTATTTGTATTTGTTCAAAATAAAAAAGGTATTTTATGTATAATATTTGAAAATATTAACTGATGGGCATTAAAATGAAAAGTTGAGGGACGATGGCAATGAGACTGTTTTAAAGCACCAAACTTCCTTTGTTGTCATATTATTAAAGGCCGGCCAACTATAGAATAAAACAGATATGCAGACAGAGGACGCTTAAATTGTCAATTTGCTTTACTAGATCCAATGAAGGAAATCTTTATTGTTGGTAATTAGGACCTCACAATTTATTTAGTTTTTATCTTTTAATTCTTGTTATATTTTACTTGATTTTCACTTTTTTAATAAAATAATTACATTAGCATCATCAAGAAGATGTTAATATTGTGCAAAATTAGAAAAAAGGCAACAATAATGTCCTAATAAAAAAATCTCGCTAATCATGGAATTTGAAAAAGTCCGCTGTACGTCATCTAAATCTTAATTAGTTGAGAGATTATCTTCTTTAGAATTTTATATTACTATATTAAGCAAGATAATGACATTAAAATGATTATGTTTTTGTTAAAGACTTGTGATTTTATGATATTAATCATAGATAAGTTTTAAATTAAACTATAAAATTCATTTATATCATTAACTAATTGAATTAAGTGTATCTTAACTTACCGTTTAAGACGCTAGTTTATGGATCGTTTTAGATTGAAGTAGCCACTGAAATCAGTTCCTTAATTGATAAGATTAATATCCTTTTGGATTGTCTTCTATTGTATTATCTATTGAACATGCCAATAATTTCTTTCCCCTTCAATTACTAGTGAGTGGCAAATTTAAATTATTAAATAATTTCTAAATTTGAATATATTGAAAGGCAAAACTTGTACCAGTAAGATTCACGTAATTTTTTTTTTAATTCGAGGAAACCCTACAAGCGGACCTTGTGCCTATTAATTTGTAATTTTTTAAATAAAACTTGTATAAAATACAAATATGTGTTTATTTATTTAGCATATATTTAAATACATAAAATTTGCTTATTATCAATAATAAAGATATAACAAAAGTTAAATAAAAATGACTAATATTAATATCGAGTCGGTAAATTTGAACAATAACTCCTTGACGGACACGTAATAGTAATATGCACTAATACTAGTGGTAAAGTGATAACTGATAAAACAAAAACAGGCTAACAGAAGAAACCGGGGGTGGGTGGCCCTCAGATTTGTGCTCTGTTTTTTCTCCCAGACCCGGTCCTCGACGAGATCGCCTCTCTCTCTCACACGTAATAACAACACTCCCACGCGACGTCCACTTCTCTTTTCCTTTGCTTTTTCTCTTGTAATCTGAGAAGGTATTGTATTATACATTTTTTTTTTACTTTATTGCTTTTATTCCCAAATTACCCTCCACCATCTTTTTCTTTATTAATATTTTTATTATAAGGCCAACAAAATTCCACAATTATGTTAATGTGTTATTTCAAAAAGGTGAGGTAACAAGTAACAAGTTTTATTTTTATTTTCTTGGAATCGTGTAGCCTTCTAGATAATTTTCAATTTTGCCTTGGGTTTCTTTTATTGATTGATTCCCATCTCGTGTTAGGTTAGAATTAAGATTGGAATACTAACCAGATGTTACTCATCAAAAAGATAACATAAATATTAGGGCAGACAACTCTCTTCCAGATTTGCCCTTATCCACACTTGGCCTCTTTGATTCTTTGGTTCATTATGTTTTATATATTACAGAAGATGGTGATTTTTGGTTACATGGAATTCATTGACTTGTTGGGTTTCTGGTTCATGTTTCAGTGTTGAAAGAGGGAAGTGGTTTTTCTTTTTTCTTTTTTTTTTGGGGTGTATTAGGGTTTGTGGTTATAATTGTTTTCTTTTTCTTAAATAATATTTTTATTTTCCTTTTTGCTTTACTGGGTTTTGGATGTAGAGGACGGTTAGGTTGCCTCCTGTTTGTTATTTGGGTTAAGGTTAGGGTTAGGGTTTGGGATAGGTTAGATCTGGTTAAATTTTGTATTTATTCCCGTTTTGAATGAGTTTCATCTTCTGATTCTAAAGTTTAGAATTTGCTTTTTTTTTAAAAATAAAAAATCGAATTAGAATTTTTTTATTTGTTTATTTGATATCTGGGTGTGGTCAAACTGGAAATTTGAGCTGGTTGTTGAGTGAACTGGAAAATTCCAAGCTTCTGATCAGGAACATGTAAGCTCTGATTTTTATTTTGTTTAGATCTCTTCAGCTTTCATCTTTTTTTTAAAAAAAATTATTGGGCTTTGTCTGAATAGCTTATATATGGTAACTTCTTTGCTATTGATTAAGTGGTCGATTTTCACTTAATTGATGATCGGTGTTTGATTTGACCTCTTAAATTGTCAGGATCACTTTTACTGATATTGATTATGAGTTAGGTTTAGGAATTTGACATGGTTCAATTGAATAATACCCCAATAATATCAGTAGGGATCAAAAGGCTTTTCAATGCATTTGGTTAAATATATACTAAGGGCTGCAAGTTGATCTGCTCGTGCAGCTCAAGTTAAGGTGGCCTTCATAGATATTTCTAAATCAATGGGTATGTGTAGCTTAAGTAAGAAGTCTAATTTGGGGAGTGAATTGCCACGCAAAACCATTTTTACCTTGTTTCACTTAAATTATTAGGGGCTTTCTCCCATTTGTCCTGAAAATAATGGTTGAATGGTCGACCAAGAACGAAAAACATTTCCCATTTTCCCTTTTTCTGCCAGTTTCTCTTTCAAAGTTGAAAGGTCTGTAGTTGCATTACCCATCCATGCTGTTCATAATGTTTAATCATCTGTTGGCCATTAGTGATACAAAACATGTCTGCTTATGACATAATTGTTGCCGAACTACAAATGGATGTCCATTGATGGTAAAGGATAAGTCTGATAGAAATGCATAACACAAATCATGTTGTCATACTGTAGTGAAAAGATTTGATGTTGTTTTCCTTGAATATGCAGACCACTAGTTGCATTGACATATGTTGAATGTTGTTCTGCAGTATTAATGGGAACTGAGCTCCTGAGAGTTCACGTGAAGGAAGAAAATGAGGATATTCCATCAGTTCCTCCTGGTTTTGAGTCTTTCGGTGCTCTCACCTTGAAGAGAGTACTTGATGTTCAGAAACAAGAAAGTCAAAATACAACTAGTTGTTCAGCTACTGCGAGTTCTTCTGAATCACATGCAGTTCAGATGGATATGGACTCCGACAGTTGTGGCACAAAAAGTACAAGGTCCCTTCGTCGTAGATCTTGTATAAACTATGGGCGATTGTGTAACAGTTCAGAGGATGAGTCTGATTTTGGAAAGCCACATCAGGTTAGCTTCTATATGCTATTATCATTTATGATTGAAAATAAACTTCACCATCTATGTATCTTTAAGTGCATTTGACAACATCAAAATACATTTCAAAATGTTGATATTATTATTTACATAGTGACTTCATGCCATTTATGTTGCAGAATCACATTTTAAGCTCTCATCTTCCTAAAGGAGTTATCCGTGGTTGCGCAAACTGCAGTAATTGCCAAAAGGTTATTTTAGTGTCTATCTGTAGTGTGGGGAGCCTTTCATTCAGTTTAATCAGTTGGCGCGATTCTCCTATGACTATCATTTACTCAAATTTCCTGATTACTGTCTATAAAACTAATAAACCACTATATTATAGCTATCACTGAAAGCCAGGGTTGGTAATACACCAATATCTTGGAGAGAGTACAGACAGAACAGTAGGGCTAGCACATATGTCTCCCTGACAGATGTGATTTTGGTAATTTTAGATTTTTTCTTATATGAGCCTTTGGTTCAGGTCACAGCAAGATGGCGTCCAGAACATAGTTGCAGGCCAGATCTTGAGTATGCTCCTGTATTCTATCCAACTGAACAGGTCAGTGCATAAGTTTTATGTACACATACTCACACACACATATGGAACATGACAATGTTACGTTTGTGGGAGAGGTAAAATTGAGATTGAGCTGTAAGGCTCACTAGTGTTGTCTTGTAATATTTTAGAAAGCTTATTTGATTGTAGATTTTTTTTTACTTTGATCTTTGAGAATTTGGATTTTTGAATGTGCATATAAATCATCTCAGGAATTTGAAGATACATTGAACTATATTGCCAAGATAAGGCCAAAAGCTGAACCGTATGGAATCTGTCGCATTGTCCCCCCTCCATCTTGGAAACCTCCTTGTCCGCTTAAGGAAAAAAACATATGGGAGGGTTCTAGGTTTGCAACACGTGTTCAGAGGGTTGACAAGTTACAGAATCGTGATTCCATGAGAAAAATGACAGGGATGTATAATCAGTCAAAGAAAAAAAGGAGAAGATGCATGAGAATGGCGTCGGAGAGTAGGATGGATGGTGGAAATATTCATGGGTCTTCAGATGCTGGAGGCTCTGAGGCCGAGACATTTGGTTTTGAACCTGGTCCGGAGTTTTCCCTGAAAACATTTCAGAAATATGCTGATGAATTCAAGGCCCAGTACTTTAGTAAGAATGATAATATTGTGGACAAAGAAGGTAACATGACAGACCTTCATAATAAATCTGAGCTTTCAGTAGAAAAGATTGAGGGTGAATATTGGCGTATAGTAGAGAAAGCGACTGAAGAAATAGAGGTAATTACTATGGGTGTAAAAGGTTCATGTCTTTAGTTATGTTTCTCTTTGCAATTTTCTCTTTGTTCTATACCACTTTCTTTCCTTTCTTTCAAAGTCAGCTGTAAAATTGTGTTTTCTAGGTCCTGTATGGAGCTGATCTGGAAACTGGAGCTTTTGGAAGTGGGTTCCCAAAATTCCCCACTCAAAAGGGTTCTATAACAGATGAAAGATATCAAAGATCTGGCTGGAACTTGAATAACTTTCCAAGGCTTCCTGGATCAGTTCTTTCCTATGAAACTGGTGATATATCTGGTGTTTTGGTGCCATGGCTTTATATAGGAATGTGCTTTTCTTCGTTTTGTTGGGTAAGACCAATTCATATTTGTGTTTGTGAGTTGTAACTGAAGTTTTGTTTGATACGAACATGAATCATCAATCATAGCAAACAAATGAGCAGGATAGATGGGAAAACAATGTGGTTTGATGTTTCACGGACAATGTCTATCAACAATTTATATTTTGTGGCAAATAGTGTGTATGTGTTATGGTGTTGTCAGTTTCATGTGTTTGCAAGTCATTTATGCTTAGATTAGGTGTAGGTAGCATGTCCATGTATATTATTAAAACAAAAACTAGAAGATGATAAGATGGTTCCCAGTTTGCAATTACACTGTTCAGTGAGCAGTGAATGAGTTCTTTTTTACTCTATGCTATATGTCCCAAGTTTCAGACTAAATAAATGTATCAGATATAATACTTTTGATTGTCTACAATCATGTATCGAGCTTAAATGGTTGCAGCTGTAATAAATGCTAATGCTCCTGTGTATTCCCTTTTGATTGAGAGCAGCACGTTGAAGATCATCACTTGTATTCGCTCAATTACATGCATTGGGGAGAGCCAAAATTGTGGTATGGTGTCCCTGGGAAGGATGCTATTAAACTGGAAGAGGCTATGAGAAAGCATTTGCCTGATCTGTTCGAAGAACAACCTGATTTGCTTCATAAGCTGGTAACTTGTCCATAAATTGTCCATCATCTTAGTTGTTTGTAACAGCAATTTGTACAGTGAAATTTTGTTTGGATATGTCATTTCTCAAGTGGCAAAAGTCAAAGTGAAAGCACTTCTGATCTGTGATAAGTATTGGTAACTAATTGTTCTCAGCTGGTTTTGATTTACATAATTGAATTCTCTATACAACTAATCTGCTTGCTTTAACGATTGATTAGTAGTTAAACTTTTGACCTTACATTAACCTGCCAGTCTTCCTCTAGGTTGAGTTATGATTGAAGCTATATAACTCAAAAATGTTTTAATGTCTTCTGGTTTACTTCCTATGACCTTGCCATCGTTGATTTCAAACATTGAAGCCCCAATGGGAAGTTGAATCTAGCAACATGCCCTGTGATTTACAGGGTTTATGAGTTATGAAGTTTGGATGTTCCAAAAGAAGTATAAGAGAATAATAATTTCTTATTCTGAATTTGTTTGGTCTTAATAATTTCTTATCCTGAATTTGTTTGGTTGATTAGTTCTGCTGGACCTTTTTTAGGTTTCTCTTTTCTTTTGACACTCGAGGGATTGTTTGTTTCTATTTGGGTTTTTGGTTCTCTGGTTTTCGTTTTCAAATTCAATAAAGAAAACCTGTTTTTTTTTTTAAGTTTATGGATTATGTTTTTGGTTTAATTACTAATAAAAATTTTGATTAATATAACTTAATTATTTAATTTATTTAATTACTTTCAATTTTTTTAAAAGAATATTTGTAATTTTAATAACTATCTAATAAATATAAATTTGAAATATCTTAAAATATATAAATTTTAAATAAAATTAGTTTTAATAATTAAAAAATATATTAACAAATAAATAATTAAAAAATATTAACAAATAAATAAAAATTTACTTATTAAACTTTATTTTAATAAAATATAATAAAATTCTGTAGTAATATTATTAATAAATATTATATAAGAGATTAAGTAAAATTATTTAATCAATTTGTAAAATTATTAAGTTTTATCTAATATTTAATTATTATCAGTGATAAGAATATAATTACATTAACAATTACGCAAGGTTTTGTTTTTGTT
>JANZLH020000048.1:0-14140 GCA_026770325.2 Erythroxylum fimbriatum
TTTTATCTAATATTTAATTATTATCAGTGATAAGAATATAAGTACATTAACAATTACGCAAGGTTTTGTTTTTGATCCTAAATTAATTAATGAAAAATTGCTTTTCAGCTTAGGACTGTCCTCCTAGATTAATAGCCCTAAGCATGCTCTGAATTTGTTACTTGCAGGTAACACAGCTTTCTCCTTCTGTACTAAAATCAGAAGAGGTATCTGTCTATCGATGCGTTCAGAATGCCGGAGAGTTTGTTCTAACTTTTCCTCGAGCTTATCATTCAGGGTTTAACTGCGGCTTCAATTGTGCGGAGGCAGTAAATGTAGCTCCTGTTGACTGGTTACCCCATGGACAAATTGCTATAGAGCTCTACCGTGAGCAGGGACGAAGGACTTCTATCTCCCATGATAAACTTTTACTTGGAGCAGCAAGGGAAGCAGTAAAAGCTCATTGGGAACTTAATTTAATGAAGAAGACTTCATTAGAAAACTTAAGATGGAAAGAGCTGTGTGGAAGGGATGGAATATTAGCAAATGCACTCAAGGTAAACTACCACCCTTGTTTGATTTCATTCCATAGTTCTTTGATTTGAAGTTCAATTGTCTCTAGAAATCCTGTCTTTTCATGTTTGAAGGTGATGTAGCTACCTATGACATGTAGCAACATATAAAGGGATTAAGTAAACATGCCAACTAGAGAAAATTTTGGAATTTTTTGACATTATCAGATTGGTTTGTGGGATAGCATTTACTTCCACGGTTCCACAATTGGTGAAATATGGCCTACAGTTGGACGTTTATAGCAGCACTGTGATTGGAAATTCATGCCCAAATGCATCAGTTTTAACTAACTGTATATAACTAACTTCACGTAATAAGTACTAAGCAAATGGAGTTGCCTTCACCTAGTTTATATGCTCAAAGGAGTTGGACCTTGGAACTTTCCTATTATGCTGTATGAAAATATAGAAATGTTTGACTTCATTCCTTTCTGTACTAACTGTTAATGTTGGTTTCTCATTTAGACTCGAGTGGAGATGGAGCGAGTGAGGAGAGAATTCCTCTGCAGTTCTAGCCTGGCCCTAAAGATGCATAGCAATTTTGATGCTACCAGGGAGAGGGAATGTTGCATATGCCTTTTTGATTTGCATTTGTCTGCAGCAGCATGCCGTTGTTCTCCAGATAAGTATGCATGCTTGAATCACGCAAAGCAATTGTGTCCATGTGCCTGGAATGCTAAATATTTCCTCTATCGCTATGATCTCGGTGAATTGAATATCCTTGTTGAGGCATTGGAGGGAAAGTTAAGTGCAGTTTACAGATGGGCAAAACTTGATCTTGGACTTGCTTTGACTTCTAATGTCTCTAGAGATCCTATGCAAAGTGATAAGTTATCTTATACCCTAGAAGGAACAACAAATAAGGAGATAAGACCTCAACTGCTAGCAAGTTCCCCTAAAGATTTGCAGGGGACAGGATGCTCTGTGGATGTCACACTAACGTCATCTGGGATTGCTGGTGAGACTGTGTCAGATGAAAAAAAGAAATTTGTTGAACCTGTTGCTTTGAAAGACTTAAAGTCCCAGAGTTCTCCACTTGTTAGCCCAAAGGTAATGAATGAGGACTCCTCGCTTCTGACCTCTGACTTGAGAAAATCACTTTGCAAGTTTTCTCTAAAAAATTCGTCCTCTGCTGAAAAAGTAATTTCACATAAAGGTTCTGTGAAAAGTCCTTTGACATTGGATGATGCTAATGTTATTCTGCTAAGTGATGATGAAGATGATGATTCAAAGAAGCCAAGTTTGGAAATGGAGAAGGGAAATTCTATAAGGCCTCCTGAGGTTTCTGCAAATTTGTCAAATTCTGTTGATACTCCATGTAATGACAACAAAGAATCAGTGCTAACTGAAATAGCAATACCAAAAATTGATTTCGATTCCTTACCCAATGCTGAAGCAAACTTAAGCTTATCTGATTCTCTAAAAGTGAAAGTTGAATGCCTAGAGAACAGTGGAACAGTTATGGAATCCCATCCATCAGACAGTTCTTACACTGGAAGAGGTCCCATCAAGGGAGGATTGGGTAGGAGTGTTATAGATTTATCAACTAGGAGAGCGATTGGTGATGATCATTGTGTGGCAAATGCTGATGATCGGCATTCACAGCCATTGGGCAGTAGGAAGCCTGATGATGGAGATAAGGTTGGAGCTAATTCCACTTCTCATTCAATTGACAACTCAAAAACTGTGATGGGTAGTCCATCTTGCTTGCAAAATAATTTGGATAGATATTACCGCCAGAAAGGCCCTCGCATTGCCAAGGTAATCAGAAGGATCAATTGCAATGTTGAGCCTTTGGAGTATGGTGTTGTGCTTTCTGGGAAATCATGGTGTAACAGTCATGCAATTTTCCCCAAAGGTATTATAGATGTGCATTCTCAACGAGACCATAGACCAATTTGAGTAGGAGATATATGACTGTATGTAATCAAAATTGTCCCACTTAATGCAGGATTTAAGAGTCGAGTTAGGTACATAAATGTTTTGGATCCAACAAATACATGCTTCTATGTCTCAGAAATTCTGGATGCAGGGTGGAGCGGACCACTTTTTATGGTAATTTCAAGCTTTGAACTGTTATCGTTTGTTTCTTGTAATTTTCCATTGTTTGTGGTAGATTGTGGAACTGTTATATTGCCAAATTGTTTTCTTTATGCATTTTTAATTTGCTGAATTGCTGTTCCATTGATGCATTTTTATATGCCAATTCTTCCTTGTCATGTCTTTAGAAATTTCTTTGATTTTTTATATGCATTCTTGAATATATGGAAATTAATTGTAACGTGTTTACTTGTAGTTGAAAAGATTGAGAATGAAGTTTAAGAAATGAATGATCTTTAAGAACAGCTTTCTAGTATTTGCTATGGCTTAGTGAGGCTAACAAATGCACTAGTACTCTGCATTTCATGGATAGCTATTCTTGATAACCTTCTACAAAATTCATTTTGATTTATATGATTTTTTTTACATCTAAATTGCTTATGGAAAACACTCTTTTGGGAGTAATAGTTCTCTGAGAATGAATATGAAAATGAAAAGGCACTTGCTGATTACTTTTGGAAGGCATTGTGGATTTCTGTTATATTAGTTGCAGGATAGGATATTATTTTGTTGACATAAATTTGACAATCTTGAGGGAAATTGAAGAGCCTTTTTTTGTTGTGGCCTTAAATGATCAACTTTATCCTGGAAGATTGTACCATTGATTGGATTAAATTGTGTACAGAAATTAATGTTTTTAGTAAATGAGAAACTAATATTTGACAAATCCTTTGCTCAACTAATCATTTCAGGTCTCTTTGGAGCATTGTCCATGTGAGCTATTCATTCATGTTTCAGCTGCCAGATGTTGGGAAATGGTAAGAGAGCGGGTAAATCAAGAGATCACTAAGCAACATAAATTTGGGAAGTCAAACCTTCCTCCTTTACAGCCTCCTGGGAGTCTAGATGGCCTTGAAATGTTTGGATTTTCTTCACCAGCTATCGTTCAGGTAAATTCAGTGATGGAGCTGATAGTGATAGCATGCACCTCATCTCTTTTCCCTTTTTATATCATCCCTTTTCGGCCTAAGTCACATGTATGGAAGTGTATGTGTCCCTTAGGATTTCACTTTCCTTGAAAATAGGTTCAGCTGCAAAAAGCTTGACATTGCAGGTAAAATATCTCTGTGATTGAATTTCTGATGTGAGTTTGAACTTTCTGGATAAGGGTAGTTGGACCAGTTCTCTCACTTTGGATGACCTCAAGCTGAATGTCCCTTGAAATCTGAATGAACTTCAAACGTTATTTTAACATGCAGATATCCTTTAATTTCTCCATGTTCTTTCCATCTTATTTGTTCTAAAGGAAGGCTATATTCTTTATGAGTGCATTCTCAAAATCTTCCTGAAAACTTGAACCTTTTTTTATTGGAAAGTGAATTGTTTTGTTCTTTAAACAGGTGATAGAGGCATTAGATCAAAATCGAGTCTGTACAGATTATTGGGATTCCAGGCCCTATTCAAGGCCTCAAGGACAAATTCCACTGCAGTCCCAATTCAAGGGGAATGGTGGACTTTCCCAGGGGACTGCTAATGAGCAGAATAGAAGAGAAGCAGGATGCCAGGTTTTAAAAGATGGACTTGATGTACCACTGAGAAGCTTACTTAAGAAGGCAAACCAAGAAGAATTGCTGTCCCTTTGTCATATTCTAAGTGATAATGGGTCAAAAACTGGCCGAGTCCTAATAACACAACTTCTTGATGAAGAGATTCACACTCGTCCCAGATGATTCACTACATTGGTGTCACAAGGGTTCGAGATGTATTTTGACTTTGTAAATTCCAAGTTCACACATCTCTCATACGCCTCAATCAATCTACCAATTCTTTTGTTCAGAGGGAATACTTAATGATGAAGAAGAGGGTATTTTGCCTACTCAATGAAGAAGCTGGGAATGTCTGGTGGTTATCCTCATTTTTGTTACATGGTGTTGACGGCTCCTCTTGTGGGTGGGTAAGGTATAACAATCCGTATCTACCATTTTTTGGTTCTTGTAACTAGACACGGTTTTAATAATATCGGATGGATCAAAACATGAAGATGGAACCGAAATTATTCTGACTGTATAGTTAGCTTTTTCTTAACAGGGAAGGTTGCGACTTGCAACTCATAGAACGTCTACTTGAATTCTTTATCGTAATGATACTGAAAAGAGTCATTTTTTCTTCGTGAAGCCTCTATGATCTTAATCCCTGCATGTCCATGTTTACCTTTTCTGTTTAACCACACCGACGATGTTAGACATTCGTTTATGGCTCGATGACGCTCATTCTTACCATAGAATCCAAAAAGCTTCCATGAAAGTGGGGTTTAACGCTTAACCTGTTATTTTGTTTAGTAAATATTACTGCATATTGCATGCTAATGACTGCCATCTTAGGTACTTGATCCATGGTGGAATAAAGATAACCGTCAACGGCTTCTAATTGTGCTTAGCACAAGGCCCAATGGTTCTACTACATATTTGAGTCTTTATTGAGCTGGTAAAACAAGATAAATGTTGGCAGTTTTTGCACCGAAAAAATGTAAGATGGTAAGATATGCTGACAATTGCATCCGAGTGGAGATTGTAGAGTAAATGTTAATATTGGCGTCGCTACACCACTCATTCAATAAACCACAACCTTGTGTTTTTTTTCAAGTCATTAGCGTTGTCTAGGTACTCCACATATCCTGAGGTATAACTATTGTTGTATTAAATTATTGCAATCCAATCTGCAAAGTGTTTGCTTTGCTACATATGCATTATGTGACCCTCAATTCAATTCAATAGCGTTGGACATCTTTTGAACGAACGCTTAAAGGATATTTCCATGTTAAGATAGGAACTTGAACAGAAAGAAAGGGCAAAAGCCCAAGACCTTTTGAATTAGTACGTAACAAATCTTGCCTTGCAACGTTTGATTTTGTTGGATACTGCTATGCTATCAATTACATGTTTTAGTATTAAATTAATACGAGTTGTCAAATAAAAAGGTCAAGAACGTCTATTAAGGTGTTAGCCCAAATATTATTAATTATAGTAGTTGCTTGTGTGGTCTATTGAGTCACATGTCCTCTCTCGCGAAACAAACTTTTGAGAGAGACTAACCCAATCCTATTAAAATTTATATTAGTTTTATTTGTGGTACAGTACATAGGTCAGTATCAAGTATTTTAAATATGTTAATTTTCATTTAGTCTATTATTATAAAATTTATTACAAAATCCTTTTAATAATTTAAAAATTACAAATGAAAATATATATATATTGTATTATATATATTTTTATTTCATTTCAACCCTTGAATTAAAGAATTATCGCAACATAAATTTGACGTAATAATTATCTTATTATTATTATTAATTAAATAGTATCAAACTAAGATATACATCCA
Organism: Erythroxylum fimbriatum; assembly: GCA_026770325.2. Taxonomy (NCBI): domain Eukaryota; kingdom Viridiplantae; phylum Streptophyta; class Magnoliopsida; order Malpighiales; family Erythroxylaceae; genus Erythroxylum; species Erythroxylum fimbriatum. Next base: position 5,970 of record JANZLH020000048.1, read on the forward strand.
TTTTCCTTCAATATAATTAACAAGTAACAACTCCTACAGCAACACTTAAATAACATTTGAACCCTAATTTTTAATTCCTTTGTGCCCTTTAACAATAAAGAAATGTAAATCTTCACTCCCTCTTAAATCTTATTCGTTTTCTTTAAAATGAAAACATGCTCGATCCTATTTTGATTTTTTTACATGCCTTAGTTTCATCCTCCTTTTTTAATGCATCTAACTTAACTCTTTGATACCATCTAAAGAAATCACATAAACTAACATGCAAGGAAATGCACCTATTTTTATTAATGATAAATAAGTTCAATTCATATATATAATTTATAATTACTCAACTAGATAACTGGGGCAATAAAAAATCTCCTTCCTAGGTTATGTTCATTCCATGAAATCCTCAGTTGAGCATTTAACTCGTAATAACAATTGAAACCTTGTCCATATTTTGTGTTTTCGATCGGATGAAAAGGCAGTATCTATATTTTAACTGGGGGGATAAGCCTAAACATTATATAAGCATAAATGTGAACAACAAATGAATTTTCGAAAAAAAAGAAACCTCATTCCATGTTGTTTGTCTATGATAAGAAGTTCAATTAAATGCCATATATTTCCAATTATATATATTAAATGAACTAAAAAAAACAAATATTGAGTTACTACCTAGTTTCATTCTAGAATTTAGGTTTTCCTAGCAAATAAGATTAGTTCAAGTAGTAAGGAAACTACCGAAAACTGACAATTTAAAGACAAGAAATAAGTGATGGTAATTGTGATGAGAAACAAGATGCATACTTGGTTTGTTTCTTGACATAAAAAGTTAGTTTTGAAGATCAAAAAATAGGAACCATTGGCTGCCAACATGAAACACAACTATGTTCCTTCTAATTAATCTACTTAAAGAATCAACAAAGACAAATAACAACCAACTTCTCACTAAACACCATATAATCGCTACGATGGTATAATATTCAACAACCATCCACTTCTATTAATCATTATTATCAATGTATAAGCTAAAAAGTGTCAAATGCACATACAAATCTAATATTCATTAATATCTCTTTTTGGTAGTCAACTAGACAAAGTTTAATCAACGTTTAGGTTTCCATCTCTAAGTACCCCTTGATAAGCATTACACACAAGATTGACATTACTATATAGACTACTATATCTATGTTGTTACACTTATATAGAAATATCATTACTTTCTTGAAATCAAACCTATCTAATTCTATGTATAGAAACATGACAAAGAAAACAAAGAAAGGAGAAGTGAAGTGAATTGAATTTGCAAGAAACAGAGAATACGTGTGATGCTAGAGAATAGTGATGTAAGAAAAGAGAGTGAGAAGTTGCACGACACTAGAGAAGGTAAAGATAAGTTGAGGCAAAAAAAGAGGAGAACAAACAAAGAGATAGAGTCTTAAAAGATTAAGGATTTCAAATTTGTCCTCAAAGTAAAACTATGAGTTAATTTGTTTCCACTTCATTAGATGATATGGCAAACATGTGTCCTTAAAATAAAATAAAAATTATCCATATCAACATAATCCATGAAACCCTAATGGATTTAACAATCGGAGCGGTACTTTAAATGTTTTCATAAACTTTAGTCTTTTTATATATAGAAAAATTTTAGGGTCTAACTTAAATTTGACTTAAATTTTAAGGGGTAAAATATATCTTCAAGTTTAGTCACCAGCTTCTCTAGAAACCATAAGAACACTACACAATAATCAAAGAGAATATCAATATTAAGAAATAATTATATTAGATTTCCCTCAAACTTCATTTAATATGCTTAGTTAATTATAGGAATTCTATCATTTGGACTGGATAGGTTTCTTAGGGTATTAAACTACCACCTTTCGATGTACAAGCACCTATTCCTAAATAGGCTAACTAATATATCTATATGATTAACTTCTCTTAGAATGCATTAAGATCTTTAAAACCCCACAAAAGGTTACCCTTATAACAAAAAGGCTATGTAGATCTATCTTTAGATCCTCATTCAATCCTTAATATATGTGTCAAAAACAATTTGTACATAGGTTCTCTTATCTACTCAAATTAAACCTATGTTCTCACTTGTATACTGTTAATGTTAAGAACAATATAAATAAATCTTGATCATAAAAACCATTACTAAAAATTGAATCAAGATATACAAAATTTTATTAAGTTTTCATTAAACCTAGAAATAAAAGATATTTATCCATAAATCATCCTTATAAATACAAAAAACAAGGAAAAACTCATTTTAAAGTGTCCCTTGATCAAATTCTCTATCCTACCCTAACGATCCCTTATTTAAAATGATTTCAAATATTTCTATTGAAAACAACCTTCTTTTGTGTTATTGATCTCTCTTTGGGTAGGTAGCAACTAAAACTAATGAAAACTAAAGTCTAAAATGAAAGAAAAATGAAAAAGCATACAAAACCTTAATTTATGAATTTTATAATTTTTGTCCACCATAGACATGGTCATATATCTTTCTATTAAAATTATGCATGTGGAAATAGGCTCAGACACACCAATATCCTAGGTCATGTATCTTTCTATAAATTTTATACAAAGAGGAACTATGGATAGACCAAGTTATATCTTGGGCCATGTATTTATCTATAACTTTTTTTGAAATTAAACGTTGATTGAGACACAGTCTTATATATTTATTTTTCTCTACTCTTCACCAAATGAGATCCCTTTTATCCCATATTTTAGGCTGTATATCACTTCCAATCTTGTTCAAGAGGAACATAGGTTGGCACATAGTTGTGTGCTAAAGTGTTATTTGCTTCATGTTTTATCTTGAAATATCTTTCATTATTGGCTATGTCTTTCCTCATGTAACTTCTTCCACAATTACCTAAAAAGAGAAATAAAATCAATTAAGTAAAAGTAATTTGGATATAGAATATAGTAAGATACTAAAAATATACACATTAAATACTCCACACTTAGAATTTTCCTTATTCTCAAACAAATAAAATTCAATCACTATCAACCTAATCAAGTCTCAATTTAAGGGAAATTTAACAATTCCATTAAAGTAACTAAAAGTACTAACAAGGGGCACAAGGAGTGAGATGCTCTTCCTTCTCTCTACATTGAGTGCCTTCAGCTTTAATTCCAGCGTCTTTGTGGTATTCTCCATAAGGGTTCTTTGGAAATTTCCTACCTTTCAGTCAACTTTGTTTCTCAAACTTTCACCTGATCATCTCTCCTTTTTCTTCTGAAAAGTTGTTCTTTTCTTTTTCCTTGTTAACTAAGCCTAATGCAGTTTGACTCCAACGATGATTTCCCCCCTTTACCCTCTCCAAAATCTTCCTCCCCTATCATCCCTACCAAAAAAACAACCCTCTTCTCAACCTCTGATTCACACACAGCAGATTTAGCAGACTTTGTTACCCTCTTAAACCACCTCAAACCCTCCTCTTTCTTCCACAAATAATACCCTACAACCTAAGCGACCCCTCACCGATTCTTCTTCTCCTAATATTCCATGGAACAAAAGCTGGAAATAGATTATGGGTGATCCAACTGGTGTCACTCTTCAGTATAACCCACCAAAATGTATTGATGGTAAGCCAGTAGTGCATCCAGATATTGAGACCCTGCGGAATGGTGCAAGAATATAGGAATCCTCCCTAGTAGGATTCTTCATAGAATGATAACCTGCTTTTCCTATCATTCAAAAATGAGCAATTAGTCATTGGAAAAATAGAGGACTCTCTGATGTTCTTCTTACTGAATACAATCTGATTTTATTCACTTTTATCTCTCAAGATGAAGCAAATAAGATATTAGAGGAAGGCCCTTAGCACGTAGTACAACTTCCTCTATTCCTACAAAAATGGCAATCGGGTATAAAGCTTGAAAACATTAAGGTGTATAACTTTCCATTGTGGATTAACTTACATGGTATTTCATTAGAGTATTGGACTAGCCAAGGACTTAGTTTCTTGGCTAGCTTCTTTGGTAGACCTCTATGTATGGATAAAACTACTGCAAAGAGGAAGAGAGTTGGCTATGCGTGGATATATGTCAGTATGGACAGATCCAAGGAACTTCCAAACTATATCTCAATTATGCGGCTTGGCATTGACAATGCCTTGCAAGAAGACATGATTTGTGTCTCATATAGTTGGAAACCCTCGGTTATTATGCAAGGGAAGCTGTGGAAACCAACTGGTAAGGTTTTTCCTAAAGGCGATTATACAGAATTAATGGGTCTTGAAGATGATTTTGGCTGCCCAACTTCTCCTCAGCTGAATCTAGATAATACGGTATAAGGAACTGAGGAAAAAATCAAAACACCTCCATCAAATAAGAGGGGAACATAATGTATTCAAGTGGCAGATATAGAGAATGTCATCTAGGAGGAGGCTAATGTGTCTGAACAAGTTTAGGTTGTTGATAAGGAGAGGGTTCTCCAGAATGAGACAGATTTAACAAATGCTACCCATTCCTTACCCCTTGGTGGTCAAAGTACATGAGGAGGATGCCATTTCTTACACTAATTGCTCCAATGAAAAGGTGACTAATAGAAGTGAGCTTGAAAACCTTCAAAATGTGACCAGTACAAGAAGTCAGAGGAGTGGAAGGAGGAAAGGGGCCAAAGGTAAAAATATAGCGTTATATCAGTCCTAATATGGAATGTTCGTGATATTAATTTCCCGGAAAAGCTAAATGCTTTAAGGGATTTTGTCGGGAGGATTAAGCCTCTTATTACAATTTTGCTAGAAACTAAAATTAGATATGAGAATATGAATAAGGTAAAGATCTTTAGTTCTTATTGGTCCTTTTTATCCAACCATCATTATCATCATTATGGCAGAATCATTATTGGTTTTAATGCTAATTTTGTCAAAGTGGAGGAGATACTATCTAATGAGCAGCTGATACATCTTAAAATCCACTTCATTTTGGAAGGAACTATTATCTACTCTTCTTTTGTTTACAGATTCAACATTTCGTTTCAAAGAAGCTCTCTTGGAACACTTTAAATGGCATTTAAAACACCCCATCTGGTCCCTAGATGATAGCAGGTGATTTCAATTCTACAATCTTCAGATCTGAAGCAAAAGGAAATTGTAGCCTAAGGAGCTATAATGAAAATCTAAAATTATGTATGAAGCAGATGGGTGTAACTGATCTCAAAATGGAAGGTTGCATCTTCATATGGACTAATAAACAAAACGTTTCTTGGCTGATTCAGAAAAAATTAGATAGGGCTCTTATTAATAGGAATGGCTTCTCCAATTTGCCAATAGTAAGGCTATATTCATGGATCCTCTCTTCTCTGATCATACTCAATTTTTAATTGAGGGACTCTTCCAGAAGTTCTTTACCCCACATCCTTTAGATTTAATAACTATCATGTTAAAGTGGATGGATTTGATGATGCAATCAGAGGGGTTTATCAGTTTAAGTTTCAGGCGCTAGGCAATTCTTGTTCTGCCAAAAATTGAAAGCAATTAAAGTTGAGTTGAAGATGTTGAAAGCTTTTCGTTCCCCTAATACTCAAACTACTATTGATATTGCTAAGGAAAGGCTAGTTGCAACTCAAATTTTACTCTCTCATAATCTCAATGATTCAGACCTTCTTTAGAAGGAAAAGTTGTAACTTGATCGCTACCTAAGAGCTGTCCAAGATCATTTCTCACTCATCCATCAAAGGGCTCGAATTAATTATCTTAGGGAAGGGGATAGAACTTCCAAGTTCTTTTTCAATTACCTGTCTGATAAAAGGAACGTTAATAAAATATGCTCGATTACCATTATGGAGGGAAGAATTATCAATGATCAACCAAGTATCTTGGAGGAAGCTGTTAATTTCTATAGAGGCCTTTTGGGTTCGAACATGGGTTCTACTTAAATTGGCAAGTTTCTATGGCACGATAATTGGACTAGTTCAGGTCCCCTTTCCTCAAACCCCATTGCTATTTCTGCTTTCCAGGGCTAGATCATAAATCTAATATGGTTGTTCTTATCAATCAAAATGAATGGATTCAATTTCCTAATGCAATCCATCATCTTAAACCTTCTCTTAGGATTGTTATCTATGGAAGGGGTCTCCTGTCGAGAGCTTCTCTAGCAAAACCTACAGCAAATGGTTCTATCACTCTAATCAAGATGATCCTTGGGGAAAGGTTATCAGGTGTAATATTATTAGGTGTAATAGCAACAATAGATAGACTTTAATTTATCCAAAATTTGGATCAAATCTGTTGTCTGTGTAAGAGAGGAACTGAAACTAAGGACCATCTGTTCTTTCTATGCCCTTTTTCCAGTGTTATCTGGAATAAGATCATAAATTTCCTTTCTTGGCATGGGTCTTCTAATTCACTCACCGAGATAGCTAAGTTCCTAGTAGAAACACAAGCTTCCACTCCACTCTAAAAGAGGAAGGTGCTATTTCTTACCATATATACTTAAGCGATATGGAAAGAAAGAAACCAACGAAAGTTCCAAAACATGGAAGTGCTACAATCAATTATTCAAAAGGGTAGAGAACAATATTCATGCTAGGAAATGGAACAAGACCATTCGAAACAAAGGAATGGAGTTAGATCTTACCTAAGGAAGCCCGTTACTGCAAGTCGCTGGGCGAGTCTGTTAGCCCCTCAATGCCCTCTACAAAAACAAAGGAAGATGGGTAAAGTAACCATAATCAGATAAAGTTCCAGACACGACGAGTGGGGAGGTTCTTATCGAAATGGCGTTGCGGATCGTTTAGGACACCCAACCCTAATTTGGAACATTCCTAAAATGCTCTGAGGATGGGTGGGGTTCCTTTACTTCTTTGGAATAAAGCAAGAGTTGGATGTCATTTTTACGTGTTGTATTATTCAATGGTGACCAAACAGTGTCGTGCCTTCATAATGTTAACAGTGCTATTACTATTAGAGAGTGATGCTACTCTCCAATAGTTATTATTCCTTCCTCTTTATTTATTAATTTAATTCTAACTTCTAAAAAAAAGACTAAAAGTACTCATCATCTGCCTAACTACATTATTTGTCAACCATCTAAGTCTCTAAATACTTACACTAACTTGTAATTTAATGCAACTTAGATTTTAAAAAATTAATAATTAGGTCAATTCAAATGTTTTAACCTTGTTTATAAATTGAACACAGTTAAGTAACAAGTTTCTACTCACAAGTACTTAATAAACCATATCAAAAACAAATTAAACACGTACTTCTCTAAGTCAATTGTTACTTATAATTTGTTGGTATGAGAAATTGAGAGTTGTTAGATACCTTGTACATAAACTAATAAACTAAAAAAAAAGTAAAATGCAAAAGAGATAAAGAATGTAAATAACACAATAACATGCTAAAAAAAGTAACATAATTAACAATTTAAATTATTTGGAAAATAATAGAAAGAAAGAAAAATAAATAAGTACAAATGACAGGATGAAAGAGAAAACATATAAGTGGCTAGTGCCTCACCATTGCAGCTATGCTCTATATGTACTGTCGACGAATGAGGATAAGGATATCGAGGGAACTTCCATGCCTCAACAAATCCCATATGTCTAGAATATACTCATAATTTCTCCTCCATCTTATCTAACTACTAATGTTGAACCTCAAAGCTCTGGTGAAGCCTCATTAACATCTTGATATGGTTAACTTTATGGTTCTTTATGATGCACGTTTCTATAGATCCTCTGAAAGAGTAATTGCTAACTCAAAGGCTTCAAATCCTTATCCTTTACTGTCTCGATTGCAAGAGGTCTTACCTCTTTTTGTTGTTCAGTTGCAAGTGGTTATGGCTCACTGGCTTTTTCTATAACTACATCTCCACTAACACCATCACCCTTTATCCCTACCAAAACATATTCTTCCTCGACCTACCTATCCAATCCTTTGTACCTCATTATCTCAAGATCTATAGAGAACATACCACATGTTGGACCCCAAACTGTTCTTGGGAGTTAGAATTATATATATGAAGTGTTAGAGAGTTAAAAAGTTTGAAAATGTTACATTGAGCATGCTTTGATGTTTTTGCTATAAATTTTCTTTGGTTATCGAAATGAGAAGAGTTTTGATTTGGATTAAACTAGAAATTTCGGACTATAAATTATCTGTTGGACTCAAGTTCCAATTTAGCCTTTAAGGGTTTTAATTTTTGGATGGAAATTG